>PVKA01000030.1:129241-333046 GCA_004027165.1 Ctenomys sociabilis
AAAAAAAAAAAAAAAAAAAAAAAAAAAAAAAAAAAAAAAAAAAAAAAAAAAAAAAAAAAAAAAAAAAAAAAAAAAAAAAAAAAAAAAAAAAAAAAAAAAAAAAAAAAAAAAAAAAAAAAAAAAAAAGGAAGAAGATGAATAATGAGAAACATCAGTGACATTAACATAGCAACTTCTGACAGGAAAAGTAAAGGTCTTGGCACAAATGACTTTAAATAAACAGATCATAGACACTAAACACAAAGCATTTCAAATGAATTCAAGCATGAGATCAGGAAATATATGCCAATAATGTTCAGTTCCTTCCATCATCTAGGGCTAGAATAAAATTGCAACACTTAAATATGTTATAAAAACTGTCATGCATATAAACAGTTTTTTAGATTAAAAGCAAAGGCTCAGGGTTGGCGAGATAGTTCAGTGGACTAAGCACCTACTTAGGCAAGCACAGGGACTAGGGTTCAATCCCAGGCACCACAGACTGCACCATCCTCACCCCCGGGGCCTGCTAAGCGGGCCACTACGTCTGGGCTTGGTGATGCATACCTGTAATCAATAAAAAGGTGGAGAGGGAGGCTGAAAACAGGATCACTATGAGCCTGAGATGCAGAGTGAGACCCTGAACAAAATACATAAAAAATAAATAAATAAATAATAATAAAAACGATGATGATGATGGCTGGGGCTGGGGAGATAGCTCAGTAGAATAAGTGCTTGCCTGGCAAGCGCAAGGGCCTGAATTCAATCCCCAGTTCTGCAAAAACAAACAAACAAAAAAAGCAAATAATAATAATGGCTCAATGACAGAAGTAATGGCTGTCTCTTATAACACGGGCACCTTTTCGTGGTTTGTTTTACATTACTGGAGATTGGACCCAGGGCTTTTGCACTCAATTACATCCTCAGCCCCTTCATTCTCTTTAAACATTTTCAGGCAGCATCTCACTAGGTGGCCCAGATTGGCCTCGAGTTCTCCGCCCTCTTGCCCCAGCACCCTGAGAGGCGGGACACACACACGCACTGCACACTGGTTCCCAGATGCCCTTTATAGGAACGGGCTTCTCAGCACTCTCTCAGAGCACGTCAGCCCTCCACCAGCAACGGGAAACTGGGCCCATGACTGCTTCCCTAGGAGAGGGGCCATAGACAGAGGGAGAAGGCCTACAGTGGGAAGCAGCACTTCCCTTGGCCAAGGTCTCTGTCACTCCACAAATAATCAAAATCAGTGTCTTCAAGTCTATCCTATCTGGAAAATTGTGGAAGTAACGGTGTGCATGAAGGAGTTCCAGTGATCACTTCCGCTTCCTGTGCTGTGGCTAGTGGGCTGCTTGGAACCCAGGCACACCTTCCCAGTGCAGACAGAGAACCCTTTGAGTGAGGCCCCAGAAGACATAGCATGCTCTAGGGGTGTCTGCAGGAGTGCCCCCAATTACCCCTGTACAGCCAGCCCATGGGAGTCCTTGGGCAAACACCCTCAGCCCACTGCCCACTATGAGGGTAGCAGTACCCGTAGGCCTTCTTCTGGCTGCTTCTTGAAGCTCCGTGCCATGCATTCCAACATCTTCTGAAACACTTTCTGGACTGTATCAAACAGCACTGTAACTTCATCTGAATCTCTTTTCTGAATCAAGGAACTTCCAGTGACTTCTTTGAGAATGCCAAGAAGTAATGACACATAAAAAAATCCTTTTACTGGAAGAAAATGGGAAAAATCAGTTATAAATCGGCATAACCAGGTATAATTAGTTGAAATATCTTAATATACATAGATACTAGCAAGTGAAAAGAATGTATTATCATGAGCCAATACTAATACCAGTCTGATGAGATTGTTCTAAATTCCAACCTGAATAAAAATGGTTTGCATCATTTAAATATAAACCCAACACTTCCAAAAGCAGTAATATGTGCTGGTACTTTGTATATTGAAGAGGTAAACACATAGCAATTTGGCTGTCCTAGAATACCTAAATTATTTCTGTCTCTTATGAAGAAAGTCAACAATTTGCTGCAATAAGCACAACCAAGAGGACCTGAGAACTCCCGAAACATGATGTATCTCACAGAGGAACTGTAAAATTTCTGACTCTTGAGAGTAGCTTACTAGTTGTCTTTCTCTTCCAAATAATCAATTTTACTATGTAGCATTAATCTGGTAAAATCAACTCAGAATCATCTTCAGAGCTTGAATTTCCCTTTTGCTTTATAAATAGTCATTGGTAAACTGATCTACAAAAGCAGAACCAGTGACTCGTGCTTGCAAGCTCTCAATGTGTCATGTGATCTTGGCCCCCAGCCACAGTCACATGGGTTACTGTCTGGGCTGAGGGCAAGCAGACAATACAGAGCTGGGCAGGACTGATGCCTCAAGATGCCTTGTTAAAGTAAAACAGCCACATAAAAAAAGCACAGAACTGCAACCACCACTTAGGTGGTGAAGAAGAATTGCTGAGAACATAGGCCTAGAGGCAGGGGTAAGCACCTCAGCCTAAAGAGAAAAAGATACAACAGGCTCCTGGAGACCCAGGAGCTGCCCATGACCCACATCCATCCAATAAAGTAAGAAAGTCTTGTTTGTGACAGTTTCTATAATCTACCCTCTAGGATTTATGATCTGCCAGAATTAAAAAAATAAAAAATCTTTGTTGTATCTCTAAGACCACAACACAAACTTCCACAGAACTCTTTTTCTATTCTCCTACTCAGAAGAAAGGGGAAAGATACCCCCTGCTTTTCTGCTGGAACCCACTGTGAGGAAGTAAGGGGTTTAATTGAGCTCTTCCATCATGCACTGCAGATAAACATCTGACAAAAAGCGGCCATCCTGCTGCACCTGTCCTCAGAGCACACCCTAAGGCTGGCAAGACCATATGAGCTAGAAACTGGAAAGCGGCTGTATTACATTCAAGCATTTGTGTCTTGGCAGACACTGGCTAATGCCAACAGCCAAGGAGTCCTAAGCCATCCAGCTTCATGGAAAAGGTCCGCAGTACCAGAGTTCTGCCTCTCACAGCCCACCACTAGGTAGGAGAGGTGGTCAGTCTACAAGGTGCTGGGTTCCCATGGCTCTCCCAACTGAGAGCTGTCAATGAACACAAGCAGCTTGATAAGAACCAGGATGCCCTGTTAGCTGAGGGCCACCTTGTGCTGCCCTACACCATCCATGGCTGGCCTTGGCCTCCAGGATACAGCAGCCTCAGCCTGCCTGACATCTCTCTACAGCACTTTCTTTGACCTTTTCATTAAGACAAAGCCCCATTTAGTACAATCTTATTTTTTAGGAATTTAACATTGCTTTTTATTTGTGCAGATACTTTTTACTGGGAAATCTTTTTCCATGATCTTGCTTATTTTTAGTGCCTGATATTGTAGAATGCAGTTATTTTTCAAAACATACATGAGTAGTTTTTGTTGTTGTTATTTTGTGGGGGTTTTTTGGTGATGCTGAGATTGAATCCAGGGCCTTGTGCATGCTAACCAAGTGTCCTACCACTGAAATACACCCAGTGCACTACTGCGTTAGAGCAGTAATACCCACATGTTTTATGAGCTTGGCTTCTAGCACCTAGACTGTGCACTGGCCTGGGCCAGCTGTGTTTTAGGAATACTTCTTGTTTAGTATCTCAGCATGATGGATGTTTCAGGATAATGACTAAAAGGTAACTAATTTCTTACAGAAAAATGGTTTCTATATTGAAATGCTTTCATATAGAACAACAGGTCCAGCAACTAAGTGGATTCTGGTCTACCAGAAAGTAAATATAAAGGTCACATCAGTTGGGTCACAAGTCAAGGGAAGAGTTTTGGGCCTTACTTGGAGGGAACATAACACTAGATGACAAACTTGACTAATATGCAACCTACAATTCTAGTTAGCTCCTTGGAAAAGTAAATGTCATAAACAGCAGAGCAAAAAACTAATCCCCAAGGGCTGAAATGCCAGCTCAGCAGGCCAAAGCGCCTGCTCGGGCGGAGCGCAGCAGCCAGGGTTTGGGCAGTGCCGGCCCCTCCCATGGGTGTGCTGAGACTGGGCATAGGGACATATGCCTGTAATCCAGGAGGATCACTATGAGTCTGATCTACGCAGTGAGACCCTGTACACCGTGTTAAATACAGAAAAGACAAAAAAATGCCTAGGAAGTTTAGAAGATTATTTTGACTGTCTTCATCATTAAGTTCAGGTATAAAATGCAGTTTTGATAATAAAGAGTTTAAACAAAGAAAAGTTAGACACTGAAACAAATACTGGTTCCACTTAATGTTTACTCTTCAACTTTGGACATTCTAACATGAGTAAATAATCTTACTTCTAATCAAAGACTAACTTAAGGCTGTTGGCCATGGTTCCAGTGCCAGTGCTCCCAAACCTGCTCCAAGAAAGACAGGACCCTCTAGGATCTACACAGAGATTTTCAGACTTTGGGAACAAGAATACAGATCAACTATCACCCAACTGAAGACCAGACTACAAAACCAAGCTTTGGAATAAGCGCTTCCCTGGCAAGTGTGAGGGTGTGTTCAATCCCCGGTTTCGCAAAAAAAAAAAAAAAAAAAAAAAAAAAAGCTTACTTGAGATGTCACTCAGTCTCCTCTAGCAAACTTCTAGGCATAAGGAAATGTCAGTCTCAGATGCTGACGCTTTCCTAGGTCTCAGTAACAGGGACATATAGTAAAAAATCACCTAGAAACAGCTCATATTACCAAGGACTGGGACTGGTAGCTGATGGTTAGGAGCTAGGGTTAGAGGTTAAAGATTAGTGGGCATTAAGGGTGAGGGATCAGAGCTCAGGGTGAGGGTCACAGTCAAGCTGTTTCATTCCTCACCAGAGACTGACCACTGCCAGCTGCGGTGTCCTCTTAGGCCCTAACACATGTGCCCTGTCCTCCAGGAGCCTAAGTAGCTTCCCTTTCACTCCCTCATGGTGCATCCAAAAAGCCACTGTGGCGCTATGTTACTAGTGCCATGGGTGATCCATGCGACCCCTTTTCCTTGGCCCAGGGGGATTAGCCAACAACTCCCAACTCACCCCACCCCCAACAGCGCAGTCCAGAGGACCAACCCACAGTCCTCTCTTGGGGTTTATTACACAGATGCCAGGTGAGGAAAGTTAGCCTGGCAATGAAACAGATCCCAGGGAGAAGCAGAATACCATGGATCTTGTCAGAAACTATATGGTCACAAGTGACAAAAGAAATACCTCTAAACAAGCTGGCTGCAGTAGCCAATGATCTTTTAGCATGAGCTGCTTTATATCACATATCTGACACAGACCAGACACAGTTCTGACCTACAAAGTAAGGGAAGGAGACAGGGGGCTTGGAGTTATACCCCAAAAGAGCCCTTTAACAGATGGTGTATACTATGCCTGTTTGCATGATCGCAAGAGTCCGCTGTAGAAGCTTTATCTGAAACTTCGGGTCTCCAAGGCCAACCATAACAACGTCTTTACACACAGTCAGGTAGGTCTGTAGGAGAAAGGTGAGGTTACCAGCAGAGGCCATTAAGAAAGGAGCCATGCAGGCCTTACAAATCTGCTCCTATATGATACACTAGTTATCCCAGACCAGACATTTTACATTTTTGTCTCCATAAGAAATCTATGGAGACATATTTTTTGAGGGGGAATTGGAAATCAAATGCAGGACCTTGAGTTTGTCAGGCAGATGCTGTGCTGCTGAGCTATATCTTTTTTTTTAATTTTAGGAAAGGGTCTACAGGGTGTTCAGGGTCTCACTACTAGATTGGACTCATAGTGATCTGCTGTTCACAGCCTCCCAAGAGCTGAATTACAGGCATACACCACCATGCTCAGTCTCAATCACCATCTCAGTGTACCCGGGAGCAGGGCTGGCACAGCAGGCCTTGGGATTGAACCTCCGGCCCTGCACCTGTTTGCAAGCACTTTAATCCACTGAGCTATTTGGCCAGCCTGAGCTATATTTCTATGTACTTCCCCCCAATCAAACACTTATCATATACAATATAAAAAATTACATTAAAACTATGCAATTTATAATTTGTAAAAAATAAATGCAAGATACTTAAATGACACTGTGAGTATTTTAAAAGATTAACATGAAGGTGTAAAATTATACTCTGAAAAAGCAAAGGACCAAGGCTCATAGTACTGACCTGGATGATTTGTTGATAGACAACCCTGTGGCTCTTTAGCTGTTTTTCCTCTTGGTCTTGAATTAAAGCCAAAACTTTGCTTTCTAACCAATACCCAGTGTCCTCCAAAACAGATAGATGGACTTTCCCCTCAGAGCAGAACTGTAACACAACCCCAGAGAGGCGAATCAGTGAGAAAATGGCCCCGATGCGAGCCGCCCATGCCAGAAGGGTTAGCACGCACCTTGTGCTCGAGATGGACGCTTAGCCGGCAGTGGAGGCTAAAGGCTTGCAGGGCAGCAGACTCACTGAAGTTCAGGGACTTTCCACTTGGTGACTTCAGAAGTGACTCTAGGTCTGCCTGTAGTAATGTCATACCCTGAGCCACACTCTGAGCACTTATGACCACAACAGGAGGCACCTGGGCACCTGCTCAGAAAATGCCCACCCGCCATCTCTGCACCCGACAGCCTGGTAGCCAGGCACCAGTGCTGTGCCGCAGAGCCCTCTTGCACCTGGCCCTGCTGTGCAACCACACAGGCTGGCAGTGGTGACAGTGCTGGAGGGAGCAACCAGAACTTCACAGGTACGGGGCACACTAACTACTCCCCAAGATTTCCTGGAGAAAGCCTTCTGAAGACTCTGAAGGGAGCTGGCGCTTCCTCTGGTGGGCCAAACCCAAGCATACAGTCTTCCCAAAGATGGTGTGTTCTGGGAAGCAGGAAACCAGCTGAGTTCCACTCTAGTCTGCCGCTTCTTGTGAGAAGACCAGGGCTGGGAAGCAGCTCAGCTCCCAGGCTCACTGGCTGCCTCAGGGAGCTGTGGACTTTTGCTCTCATCTCCTTTCAACTCAGAACTTGTTACAAACCTCCACTTTTAGGGCAGAAAATTACCTTTGAAATTTCAAGTGCTTTCAAAACTTGGTTGAGTTTCCTCCCAGATGCAGAGAGCAGACATTCTCGGTTCTTTGGATGGGTTAGCAAGTACTCCATGTAGACCAAAGCCAACTCGGGCTTCACTGGGCATGTGTCCTGGATCTGCACCTTATGCTTATTCTGAGGAGCGCATAGGACAGGCACAGTTGGAAATCGCATTCCCAGGAGAGGATGAAATTACCAACATACACTTTCCCACCTGCCAAATTCTCCAGAGAGACCACACGCACCTTGGTCTGGGGCTGCTCCCCTGGCAGCCAGTCCTCCATGAGCTCCAGGATATGCCCCACCTGTCCCCAGGAGCACAGGCAGTCCAGCAAGGTGCAATAGCTCTTATCCACAGCGCCCTCCTCTTGGCTCCTCAAGGTGGAGATCACTCCACAGCTGAGGACATCAAGTACACAAAAACAAGTTCACTTTCAACAACAAGGCCCCCGCTTCTCCCAGAGTAAGGAAAATAAGAGGAAAAAGCTGAGCTGTGCAGGCTCCTCTTATAACATTAACAACGTGGAAAGAACACAAGCTCCTCCTGCAACAATGCACAAAGAGCTACTTTGGAAAGTATTTAAAGTTCAAGGATCCCAATCACATAGCCCTTCATCCTTATTTCTGTGCCATCTCTCTCAGATACAAGAGTTCCTAATTCTAGGGATTAATTTTTGTGCCACTAGAGCCACAGTGTCTAATAGGAAACAGTACAGAAGGGCCAGCAAGATAGCTCAGCAGACGAAGTGCCTGCTTAGGCAAGCTCAGGACCAGGGTTCAATTCCCCCGTACCACACTCTTCACTCGCCCTGCCCCCAGATGCACTGAGCTGGCCACGAGTCTGGACATGGTGGCGCACACCTGTAATCCAAGCACTTGGGAGGCTGAAAGCAGAAGGATCACTACATGTCTGAGCTACATAGTGAGACTCTGTACCAAATATATTTTAAAAAGGCAGAAGATAAAGTATGGCTCAGTGTAAGGACACTAGTTCAGCAAGCATAAGCTCTTAGCACTAAACAAAAGAAAAAACAGTATATACATCTGGCACGCAATCTAAATTTTTAGCATCTATATCTTAAAATCTAAAGAAAAATAAGTGCATTTCAATAACATCTTATTTAACCCAATCTACCCACATCATTTTAGCACATAATATTTAACATTCTTCCTTTCACACCAGAACTTTGATCCCTTATGTATTCTGTGCTCATGGCATATCTCAATCCAGAGGCCACAAATGCTCAGAGCCACTTGAAGCCAGCATTGGCCACGGCTCTCAGTCTCCCCACACAAAACAACTCCCAGACTTTTTTTTTTTTTTTTAACTTAGGGTCCATAGGGTCTCACTGTGTAGATCTGAAGCGTTGGGATTACAGACCTGCATCACCAGGCCCAGTCTCAATTACTATCAGTGCGCCCCAGGGGCAGGGCCAGCATGGCAGGCTGGGGGATTGAACTCCAGGCCCCTGCATCTGCCTAAGCAAGTGCTTTAATCCACTGAGCTATTTGGCCAGCCCAACCCCAAGCTTTTAAGCAGTCATAACCAGATTCTCAGGGCCTGTCTCATTAATCAGGAGCTCCAGAGCTCACCATGAGCACATGCTGCTTCCAGCATGGGAGTGAAATCGCAACACAGGCAGCCAGTGACTGGGCCATGGCCAGAGCCCAGATTCTGCCATACTGCAGCATACCTGAATGGAGGGACAGCAGATGCTGGCAGAAAGGACATCAGCATGAACAAAGGGACCTTGCAGCGATCATCCTAGGAGGACATGGAGGAGAACAGAACAAACACAGGGTCTGTGACACTCAGACGTTCTGGAAGCGTTTCACTACTTCTAATCATCTATTCCCCAAGTCTCTCTTATAAGTTTTTGACGTTTAAAGGGAAAACTACATCTCACTACTGCAACAACCAAGTAACTTAAGCAGAGTTTAGTTGCCAAGACTCCGTCAAGAACAACCCACAAGAAGCCGGGCGTGGTGGCGCATGCCTATAATCCCAGCACTCGGGAGGCTGAGGCAGGAGGATTGTTGTGAGTTCGAGACCAGCCTGAGCTACAAAGTGAGCCTAAGGCCAGCCTGAACTGTATAGTGAGACCCTGTCTCAAAAAGACAAAAAAAACAAAAAAAAAAAAACAAAAAAGAACAACCCACAAGAAACTTTCTTGGCTGGCAGAATGAAGTATGGTGAGTTCTAAAAAAAAAAAACAAATAATTTTCCTGAAAATAATATGAAACAGAAACAGGAACAAAACAAAAATCTGATGTTTTCCTCATCTGCGTTCAGTTAACCATTGGCTCCCAACTCCCAACAGAGACAGAGATCCATTCTTAATGCTACAAGGTGTAGCTCAGGCCCACTGCTTCAAGGGAGGGGACACAACCTGTCCAGCTCCTGGCAGCAGAGAGGCCACTCACAAACACCGGGACTAACTGACCACTGCCCTCTGGTCCTAGCAGCCCTGCACCTTGGCCATCTGCAGGTCTACCCCCATGCTGTGGGCTTCTGGTCACCTTCTGGGATTTCTGAGGTAATGCTGGCTTCTCAATCCACACTAACAAGCTGTGCTTTAAAATTTACTAGCGAATTTGGCAACTGAGATGATCTGCCTGTGTGGCAGGTCACATTTTCCTTTCAGGAGCAGACTGTGAAGGTCAAAGACTTGGCCATCACAGAAACAAAGAACCACAGTCAAAGCTAAGTTTCACATGCAGTTTTGGAGAAGACCATACAGCAATGTTCAGGAAGGATGGTTCAAAAGAAATACTTAATATTTTTGTATTTAAATTATGCTTTTCTTATAGCTGGGAATAACTCTGATTTTTAACAGTTAATCTTTTTTTTTAATTTGGTTTTAAAATACGAACTTTCTGTAGGACTCTGACATAGCTCAATGGTTGAAGCCTTGCCTTGTGCGTACAAAGCCCTATGTTCCATCCCCAGTACCAAGGCAACAAAAGATACCCTAGAAATGAGAGGGTTTCCTTCAACCCAATGAAGTCACACGAGGAAAGGGGTGAAGTGGGCAGCGAAGGGGACTCATCACAGAACACAAGCCCCAGTGGGACAGGAGCAGTAAGCTCGAGAGGCCTCCCTTCTGCATGTGTGGGAGTAGTCGGCAGCCATAGCCTGTACAGCACCCCAGGGGTTCCCAACACATTTTATGTGGTGTCACCACAGCAACTGTTAAGTATGCGGGTAATGCATGTGTTATAGCCTGGCTAGCCATTCCACGAAGTAGACACATTTCAAAACATGTCAAATACAATAAATACATAAAATTTTTATCTATCAATTAAGAAAATTTTTTTTTCCTTTTTTCAAATGAGCTGGGTATGGTGGTGCCCACCTATAATCCCAGCATTAGGGAGGCTAAAGCAAGAAGATCACCACGAGTTCAAGGCCAGCCTGGGCTACAAAATGAGTTCAAGACTAGTCTGTACCACATAGTCATACTGTAGTATGAATGCTGAGGCAAGAGGAATCCCACAGACAGTCGTGTGTCCTAGTGCCAGGGCACACCTGCCCCAAGTGCCTCCGGCTGTGGAGAGGACAGTGGCTAATGCAAGTGCGCCTCCTGTTCACTAAGCCTCCTCATCTAACCTGAACACTCCTGGACCCTAGAATGTGTGTGGCTGTTAGAGCAGAAAAGCAAGTGCTCACAGTATATACTGCTTTAGTTACCAAGGATACCAAGCAGAGGCCGAGCAACATGAACCACATGGCAAGGCAAGCATGAGTTCAGTCCTCAGTACTAAGAGATGCCAAATTCACACGGAAGTAAACATGATAGCAACATCCCAAAATTCTAAAACAAAGTAATCTTGACAGACCTCCCTTGCCAGTGGCCCAAGACTTACCTTAAATACTTTCAGATACTCTGGAAGCACAGAGGCAAACTTGTTAACAGTATAAACTTTGGCCTCTTTATTATTTTCCAGACTTCTTTGGATGCTCTTCCAGAGGATCACAATGATTTCCAGTAAACCTGCCATGGACCCAACATCATTTACCGACAGCGTTTTGTCCAGAACCTGAGACACAAAGAGTATTATTGTGAAAGAATATCCTAGTGAGCACTAAGAGACAACAGTGCTACTATCAAAAGCACACTTCAGAATTTTAGACCTAAGAAAGAAGTGTAAAGAATACTGGGACTGGGGAGATGGCTCAGTGTTAGAATAAGCGCTTCCCTGGCAAGTGTAAGGGCCTGAGTTCAATCCGCAGTTCCGCCAAAAAAAAAAAAAAAAAAAGAATATCAAGTCTGTTTCATACCCTATTTTACAGTCTCTACTAGGGAAGTAAGTATTTTTTCAAATCCTAGCCAAGAAGTAAATTCTAAGTTAACTCTAGGTCCTTCATGCTCTCAGAATCTGATGCCACCACTTCAGTCTATGCTGGTGGAGTCCAGCCCTGAACCAGCCCTGAGCTGGGAGTGATGATGGCTCAGACAAAGGCCCTCCAGAGGGCAGGTGTTTCTGGAGATTTAGTTTGTTTGCTGGTACTGATGATCAACTGACGACCATGTGCGTGCCAGACAGGCACAACCCCAGCCCAGGTCTTTGGCTTTTGTCAGTACCTTTTCCTGAACACATGCAGGTAGTGCACAACAATCACAGGACCTGGTGTAAGCCACAAGCATGCCCTCCTCAGTCCCTTCAAGCCACAGAGCTGGCACTACTCAGCCAACATGGCCAAATGCCCTTCTCTATACCAGTGACCAGCACTGCCCAAGTGACTCAAACACATGGACTCACTCACTGGAGGCCCCGTCTTGGAGCCTGTGGGATGGCCGCGCCAGGCAGGGCAGCATAGCAACTGGCTGCAGAGCCAAGGTTAGAAAGACCACCTACCTCTCTCAAGGTATAGAGAGGGGTAGGATGATTCTGTTCTGGTGTAGTAATTTTCTTTTTTCTAATTATTCAAGTGTGAGACTAGGAAAAATTAAATTTGCTTAACCAAGGTAAACAGAAAAGCAAATATGCTTTGTACATTATTATTATTATTATTTTGTATTGGGGGATAAACACATCAAGGACACTCAAATTTACAAAGCAAAGAAAATCCTAAGGGTTTAGAAACTGCTGGATAAGCAATCCAACACACACACGGATGGCAAGTCTTCACCCTGCATTTAACTGTACTTTTTCTCACTCCAGTTCTGTGAGTGCAAAATGACCCTCCTAAACAGAGGGTCACTGTGGCTTACAGTGTGGCCACCACACATTATCAAGGGTGTGGCCACCACACATTATCAGCACATGCTCAGGAACTATAAGTAGGCGTGGTTTTTCAATAAGCTAACAAGTCCGTGATCTAACACAGCAGGCTCATCCACAAGGAAACCCTTTCACAAACATCATTTGAAAAACCGTGCTAAACTCCAGTAGTTTATTAACGATGAGGCCACATTTTATTTTATAAGACAACACCCTTGAATTTTAACAGATGACAAGAAAGGCTTAAAGGGATACTTTTAGCCATAGATGTTCTCATAATGAGTAGCTATACGTGTATAACACATTGTATTTTTTCTAACACAAGTGGGAGTGTGCATATGTACTCTTGAAGCATTGCCTAGAATGCAAATACCTACATAAAAAATTAGGTAAGCTTTTTTTGCATAGGATATAACAGGACTACATCCAAGTTATAATGTAAGATTTCTCAATAATGTCTAAGTGCAAACTCTAAGGTAAAGAATTCTGTCAGTATTTAGAAAATATAAAAGCCTCTCAACTAAGGTAACATAAACATGTCTTTCCCTTCGCCAAAGCATCTCTAATCTCAGTGCCAGTGCACAGCAGCCCAAAGAGGCTATCTGCTTATATCTCACTCTCTGCCCACCACCACTGTCTGTACACAGCTGGTCTCTGGAAAGCTCCTTTGAGCATAGTAAGACCATCATGCTATGTCATCAGCCCAGGTTCCTAAGAAGTTCTGGACCACCTTGTCACACATTGAGGGGCAGCCCAACAGAGGGGGCTCAGATTCTACCCACCCACCTTGAGTGCTCAGCTGGGACCTCCTTTTGTGGTGACGGAAGCTGCTAGGCAGTGATTAAGGATATTATGCTCTCCTTCCTCTACTGTACATCTCTTTCCCTGTACTTTCTCAGCAAAATTCCTACTGAGTAACTTCAGCCTTTATTTTAACTATCTGTGGGATAGAGAGAAAAGGGAAACAGCTAGGCAGGGGTACAGCTAGTGCCTTGCTGGGGTGCAATAGGGAATGTGCTAAGACCATTGATACTGGCTGAGAAGCCACCTGTGGAAGAGGAAGAGTCTGGGTGCCAGTCTGCCTCTCTAGGTGAGACAGGTATATTAGCAGCAAAAAGATCTCGTTGGTCCAAAACCTACACAGAGTGAGCACACCAGTACCAGCTTCCACATGGGTAAACTGTTTTCAGCTTCTTTGTCAAGCCAGATACTTCAAAATAACTCCCAAATTTTACTTTAGATGCTACAGCTTATTACAAGTAAAATGCCTATGTCTTAAATACTGTCTTTTTTTCCTGCTATAATTGGACATTCTGGATGCTCGGAAAATAGCAAAGAGTTCCTCTGATAAATCACATGTAAAAAGACAATTCTATATATAGCTCATGAGCAGAAATTCAGCCCCAAGATATTTAGTAGTACCTTATGTTAGAGGCTACAAAAAAAGATACCACCTTCAGTACCAGTACTCTAGAATCAGAACCATATCTAGATCCAGATCTATCTCCAACAATTTACTATAAATATGAAAGGAACAAGTAGAAAAATAAAAACCCTGACATGACAGTCTGAAAAGGGCCCATCAGGTTAACATCTGAGACTCACGCTCATGTTCTCTTTCTCCCGCTCCTCCTGGTCCTTGGACAGCTCTTGTAATGCCCTCTGGATACAGGCGTTCAAGCAGTGGCGAATAACATGGATCAATTTTGCTAAAATGTTTAACAACAATTAACTCAGGTGCTTATTCTACAAAGTTAACAGGGAAATTATAATCTCAACTACTTAGGTTATTTTAAAAGCAACCAGTAAGAAATGCACTATAGCATGGAGCTTCTTAAAGTGACACAGCTGGGAACTGCAGAAGCATGTGGTAGGCCAGGGCAGGAGGGCAGTCAGACCTATGTTGGTGCAGGCGGTATGCTCGTGGGCATACTGATAGAACCTCCGGGCAGCCGCGGGGTTCATCTGAACCAGCGTGACACAGCGCTCACACCAGACCTCCTCCGGCTGGTTCACAGGCAGGAAGGAGTTGAAGATGAGGCTCACCAGGCGCCGAGCCACAGGTCGAGACTCTGTTGCCAGACGGACCAAAATGTGCTCCATGGGGCATATTTTCCAAAACTGTAAAAAGCACATGTGCAAAAGGAAACCAGCAGTTTTCACATAACTTTCAAAACTTATTAAGGGAAGTTTCTAGAATATATATATATATATATAACCAAAGAGAAATTAATTTTTACATTCTAGAAAATTCATCTATGGCTGGGTACATCTGCAATCCCAGAACTCTAGACTGAGGCAGAAGGATCACAAGTTCAAGCCCAGCCTGGACAGCTTAGTGGCTGAGACCTTGCCTGGAAATGTTTAAAAACAGCTAGAGACATAGCTCAGTGTAAAGGCCCTGGGTTCAATCCTCAACACTGCAAAAAGAAAAAAAAAGAAAGAAAATTCTTTTAAAATAACTCTAACAGGGGCTGGGGAGATGGCTCAGTGAAATAAGCACTTCCCTGGCAAGTACAAGGGCCTGAGTTCAATCCCAGGTCCTGCCTAAATAAATAAATAAATAAAATAACTATAACAGAAACTCACTTTTCTGTGAAGGGTAGAATTGGTAAGTACACATTTTAACGTGATGATAAGGGAATTAAAGCATGTAATGTACGTGCACCAACTCTACCCAAGAAATATAAACACTGAGCTGCACAAGTGGACTAACAAAAATAAAGGTGGGCATGGCACACAAACCTGTAATCCTAGCACTTAGGAGGCTGAGGCAGAAAGATTATTACAAGTTGAAGACTGGCTACAGTGAGTTCAGAGACAGCCTGAACTGAATGGCAGTCACAGACAGACAGACAGACAGACAGACAACACAAGTAATAAAAATTCTAAAAAAAAAAAAGTACTAATGTGGTTGGCAAGGTTAATTATAATTATTTAGCATCATGATTAGCATATAGTAGAGTGCCAAATAATAACTATGATTATTAATCTAACCATTTTTAAATTTCTTAAAATGCCACAGCTTTGCCCAATATAAAAAATGTTTTTGTTTGTTTGTTTGTTTTGACAGAACCAGGAATTGAACTCAGGCTTTGTGTTTGCCAGGCAAGCACTGATTCTACTGAGCTATCTTCCCGGCCCCTACAAAGTATTTTAAAACCATGTAATAATGATAGGAGGTACAGTTCAGTGGGTAGGACACTTGTTTAGCAGGCATGAAGCCCTGAGTTTCACCACCAGCACCACACAGAAAAACATAAAGCCAAAAACCAAAAATAGAAGAGTAACAAGGTACTAGTTTTGCCATGCACACTCACTCTCTTCTCCAGGGGCATCCCTGGTGAGACCCCATTCCCACAGCAGCTTCTCCCAACACTAGCCCCCATCACCCCACACTCAATAGCCTGACATTCTTCCTACAGCCCACCTGCACACCTGTAACATGTCAGAGCAGGACAGGTCACACTGCACCTCCACTGCAAAGACCTGGAGTCTAGACAACTCCCTGGTTCTCTTGGGCAGATCCCATTAAGAAACTGAAAAGGAATGTTATCTCTTATTTCCCTACAGCAATTACCTCACAAATTATCAGCAAAAAAATTTATACTTCAAACAAAAAACTATACTGAAAATACCCGAGAGTTTTAATAGACTTTAAAAGAAAAAAAGCCAGGTGTGGTGGCATATACCTGTAAACCCAGCACTCGGGCAGCTGAGGCAGAAGAATTGTTGTGAGTTCAAGACTAGCCTGGGCTACAAAGTGAGCCCAAGGCCAGTCTGAACTGCATAATGAGACCCCGCCTCAAAAACAAACACCTTTCGGATCCGCCATCTGTGGTGAAACCACTGCCAAGATGCAGATTTTCGTGAAAACCCTTATGGGGAAGACCATCACACTCAAGGTTGAGCCCTTGGACACTACAGAAAATGTAAAGGCCAAGATCCAGGCTAAGGAAGGACTCCTCCTGATCAGCAAAGGCTGAGCTGTGCTAATCAGCAACTGGAGGATGGAGGAGTCTCCCCTTCATCTTGTATTGAGACTCTGTGGTGATGCTAAGAAAAGGAAGAAGTCTTACACCACTCCCAAGAATAAGCATAAGAGAAAGAAGGTTAAGTTGGCTGTCCTAAAATGCTATGAGGTGGATGAAAATGGCAAGAGTAGTTGTCTTCGTTGAGTGCCCTTCAATGAATGTGGTGCAGGAGTTTTTATGGCCAGCCACTTTGACAGACATTATTGTGGCAAGTGTTGTCTGACTTACTGCTTCAACAAACCAGAAGACAAGTAATTATGAGTTAATAAAAAACGTCAGCTAAAAAAAAAAAAAAAAAAACTGGGCATGGTGATGCACATTTGCAACGCCAGCAAACGAGAGGTTCACTGTAAGCCTGGTACACACAGTGAATTCAAGGCCAGCCTAAACTATATAGCAACACCTTGTTTCAAAATAACAAAACAAAAACCAAAAAAAACCCACCTCTTAGAATGAAAATCACTTTGCTTTCTGTTCAATGAAAACAAACAAATGCACCTGTTCAACCCACGTCTCCAACAAGAACACTCCTGGTTTCCTACCTTTGCAGCTCTAACAGCTTTGATTTTCAGCAGCATATCCACAAAAGCCACACGCACTTTCTCTGAGTTGTCATGGAGACTGTTTCTGAGTGCTGGCAACAGCTGTTCCAATAAAGGGTGGCTCAGTTTGTTATCCAAAATTATCGGCAGGCACTATGTCAAAGGAAAAACAGGTCAAAATTAGAACATACCAGTAAGAAAGTTTAAGTAAGAAAAATTTATTTTGAAGGCTTGCAGTCATATGTTTACTAGATTTACGAGAGAAATAAATATGGACATATAAAATAACTTTTTTCTCAAAGTTTCATATCAAAAGTATATTTTTAATGAATTGATATGGCCTCAAAAACTAAAATCACTGTACCTTTTGCTGCATTCAAATAAGACTAAAAATTACAAAATAGGAGGGTGCTGGTAGAAATGAGAACATGCAGACCAAATGGAGCCCCCTCTAAAGATGAATCAAGAATCCATTTATCTTTTTTGTTGTTGTTGTATTTCTTAGTACAGGTCTACAGGGCCTCACTACACAGATTGGACTCGTAGTCATTCTGTTTTCAGCCTCCCAAGTGCCAAGATTACAGGTGGGCGCCACGGTGCCCAGGCTAAATCGATGTCTCAGCATGCCCTAGGGGCAGCTATTTATATTTTAACAGTCCACAAACTTTCTATTTCCTGATTCAATATCCATGTTTGCTTGACCCATAGGGCTGACCCTCACACAGAGCAAGGAGGCCAGCTCCTGTGGCTCTCCACAAGTGCCAGCTCAGGATCTAAGTGCCCACATCTACAGCGCTCTTCTACCTTGTTACTGGCAAGGACAGTTTTGCAAGCTCGTACCAGAACAGCCTATGTTGATGTGCTGTTCAAGTAAATGGAGGCACTGTTCCAAAGTACACACCCTGCAGAGCTTTCGGTCAGCTCAGTTGTTTAAGCACCTGCTTGGGCAAACCCAGCCAGGCACAGGGGACTGTGGTTCAATCCCCAGCCCCACATGCCTTACCAGACCCACCCGTAAGACAGCCTGAGCCAGTCAAAAATATCCTTCCCAAAGTACACACCCAACTTCACAAAAGTGTAATGGACAGTCTAAGGGAACAAGCGCGCACACGTGCGCGCACACACACACACACACACACACACACACACACACACGAGAGTTAGGATTGATATACAGCCACTTTTTCTTAATTCACTGAGAATAAAAGTACTAATATTGTTTAGACAAGAAAAAAAAAAGTACACACCCTAATGCAGATGACTCATCTATCCACCCACACTCGTGAATCCAAGGCTGCCAAGATTTCTGGCACCATGGCGCCCACCTGTAATCCTGGTACTTGGGAGGCTGAAAACAGAATGACTACGAGTCTAATCTATGTAGTGAGGCCCTGTAGACCTGTACGAAGAAATACAAAAAAAAAAAAAAAAGATAAATGGATTCTTGATTCATCTTTAGAGGTGGCCCCATTTGGCCTGCATGCATGTTCTCATTTCTACCAGCACCCTCCTATTTCGTAATTTTTTAGTCTTGTTTGAATGCAGCAAAAGGTACAGTGATTTTAGTTTTTGAGGCCATATCAATTCATTAAAAATATACTTTTGATATGAAACTTTGAGAAAAAAGTTATTTTATTATTTTTATCCCTCCTTTCAGTCTAGGCCCACTATAATGGTCAAACTCATCAGTGTGACTGGATTAAGAGATTTTTGTCAGGTGACTACATCTTGGAAGAGCTGGACTCAGCAGTGGGTTAATCTGATGTGCGCAGCTCATTGTGCTGTTCAGAGACAGGGCCTATGTGGAGGTGGCCCCTGGGGGCTGCCCTTGGAGGTGCATCTTTGGTGGCCCTATTGCCCTGCTCTGGTTCCTAGTCACCATGAACTGAACAGCTGTGCTCTGCTAGAGCCCTTCCCAGTGCTGTTCCTGCCTTGGAGAAAGTGACCATGGACTGAATCTAATGAGACCATGCACAAATTAAACTTCTCTGAGCAATTAAGGACTCTTTGAGAGTAAACGGCCGCACAAACACTGACCACAGAGCAGCAGGGCTACCACCAACCACCTAAGAGCAGCATCTGGAGGCTCCTCTGCAGAGGAAGAGCTACTAGTAGTCTTTCAGGCTATCTGAGCAGGAGCCCAGGACAAAACAGCTCCCACAGCAAGGATGCAGAACACAGTCAGACGGACAGGTCACCAAGGAGCACCAGACAACATAGCAGAGCCAAAGACCATCTTTCAGTCTGTCGGTCTCCTCTAAAGGAAGGAGAAAATCACCAGCACTGAGCTAAGTGTCAGGAATCAGCACTTGTGTTGACAAGTGCTACTGCCAGGGTGGGAAAGCAAGGTCACTTTAGCTCCTCCCAGCTGCCACCTTGACCATGTCACACTCCCCAACCCAGTGCCCAGAGCACCTGTGGTCAAGATCTGGGCACCTGCCCTGGCTCACTACCACTCCACCCTCTTATTTTATCACTAATAGGAGCAAAGAAGATGAACCAATGACTACCACCTAACATCCACGGTACAATTTCCACAAACCCCAGGCACCATGTCCTGGTGGCTGAGAAAGCAAAGTGGAAGCTGTCTTCCAAAAGCATGAACCAGTGATGGGCTGGCCCATAGAGGTTAAAAATGACTCACATTAATCCTTATACTAGCACATGTAAGGTTCTGAAATAAAAGTTTCTTACAATTCCTTTGTAAGGAACACCCAGGCACTGCTCAACTGTGAAGGCACCCGACATCCCCAGTGAGGCGCAGAGAATCAGCAGTGAGTACAAACACCAAGGTCAGGCTCACGTGACAAGAGGGCTAACCCTCATGCACTTGCTGGTCCTGAGAGCGTTCCACCGTCCCATATCACCACTGTCAGGCCACACTACTCCACAAATCTTACAAATGCCTATTTACACATGACACCCCTCCCACAACAGCAAACTAATATTTTTTAAAAATAATCTCTAAAAAACATTGTCATTTATTTGGTGCAGGGTCCTGCTACATAGCTTGGATTTGTAGTAATCCTCCTGTCTCAACCTCCCCAGTGCTGGGATTACAGGCCTGTGCCACCTTGCCCAGTTTCAATGGCCAGCTTGGCACGTAGCTGGCATGGCACGCAGTACTGGGGATTGAACCTGGGTCCTTATGCTTGCCAAGCAGGCACCCCAGCCTAAAACAATCATTATTTATTTACCGTTTTTTTCAATACAGGTTCCCACTATTTAGCCCAGGCTGTCCTCAAACTCACAGCAATCTTACTGCCTCTGCCTCCTGATGCTGGTATTATAGGCATGTGTCACCATGCTATCAAAAATACTTTTGGCTTCTTTTAAACCTTACTTGGGAACACAACCAAAGTTGTGTTCCTATGCTACAGGATAGGATAATAGTTTTTGGTTTTTTTTTTAAATCTTTTCCCTGCTCTGTACTTTGTAACTATTCTAGAAACTGGGCATGGTGGTGAACACCTGTAATCCCAGTGCTGGGGAGGCTGAAACAGGAAGATCACTATGAGGCTGTGGTAGTGAGCCAGGGCATAGTGAGACCTTGTACCAAGTACATAAAATTAAAATAAATAAATAAATAAATAAAACATAACTATTCTACAATAAAGGTTGCTTCCATAACTGCAAAAACCTTACCTTAAAGACAGAGCAACGCACGTCAGCTGAGCTGGTATCGAATGCCAGCTCCCCAGTTACCTTCTCCAAGAGGTCAATAAGAATGGTAGGTGGCATCATTTCCCAGTATTTGGATGTTATTTTACAAACACCAAGGATTCCTGTGGAACGGACCATTGGATAAGGGTCTTCCAGGAGGCTCTACGACCAGGAGGGGAAAAGACTTAAAAATCTTAAATGAGCTCTCTTATTATCAATATCTACTTTACACATTAGCACTTTGAAATTTACAACTCAATAACAAGACATTTAAAGCTATAGAAATCCTAGTCAGATACCCACCCTCCCTCAATATCCAAGTCAGATGGCATCTAGGACCAGGGTGCCAAGCCACAGCTGGCTTAAATCATATCTTAACGGGGTGCAGCATCTGCATACAAGCTATATATATCCTCCCCTACATTTTCTTTTCTTTTTTTCTGCAGACCTGGGCATTGAATCTTCCCTATATTTTCAATCATCTCTGGTTCACTCATAACACCTAAAGCGATGTAAACCACCACTATACTGTTGTGTTGTTTAGGGAGTATGGACAAGAAAAGTCTGTATATGTCCAGTACAGGCACAATTTTTCCAAACATTTTCAAAGTGCAGTGGGAGAAATCCAGACATAGACCTGCGGACAAGGAACATCCGTATTTAAGAAGAGCAACCTCAAACATGGGGTGCTGTGCACCACCTCCATCTGCAGGGTGGCAGCCTTAAATACCAGCCCCATCCCTCGGTAAGCTCTGTCAACCTCAGGAGGCATGCAGCAGATTCTAGCTAGGCAGACACTTATCTGGAAGCCCAAAGTGCTATGGTGCACAGGGCCCCCAGTACAGCAACTCTGCTATGATGCACTAATGCAGGGACTAACACTGCAAAGAAACAAAAGGCAGTCTGGTCACGTCCCCTCCAAAGCACAGGGTACCACCATGACAAACTCTCACATCCAAACATAGAGCACCCATACGAACGCTCTCAACTGCATGTAGCTACCGGCTCCTGGAGAAATGAAGGAGGGCTGAGTAACATGTTAGAGGCCCAATGGAAATGAGTTCTACAAAACAAACCCTAGGAAACTCAGTAGATAAACTTCAACAATGTCAAAAAGAACCAGTTGAAAAGAAAAAGAGGCCTAGCCTAGCATGGTGGTGAACACTTGTAATCCCAGCACTCAGAGGCTGAGGCAAAAGGACTATAAGTTCAGGCCTAACCTGGACAACTTATCAAGATCCTGTCTCAAATAAAATGTAAAAAGGACTGGGAATGTAGCTCAGTTGAAAGGCCTTAGGTTCAATCCCAATGCCAGGAAATAAACAAACAGAAAAAGAGAGCATGCTAGAATGGGAACTTGTAGTTTAGAAATGTCTAAATCTCAGCTATATACTAATTCAGATCTTTTTTTTTTTTTGGACAGAACCGAGGATTAAACTCAGGCCTTTGCATAGATACTAATTTAAATGAACCCAGCAAAATGGGAACAATGACTAGGTGCTTGAGAACATCAATGCAGTGATTATGTTTAGAAACAAAAAAGGTCCCGTCTTTTAACATTACCTTCTGAAATACTTAGGTGGAATGATGATAGTTTTGATGTTTCAAAACAAAAGTCAGAGTAACCTTCCTAGGAAAGGACTGAACCAATCGTGGCTACAGAGGTGTCTATTACACCATTCTACTTTTTATTATGTGTGGAACTTTTACTTACTAAACTCTTAAAGTACAAAAGAATTTTTAGTTTCCCTTTTTCAATTAGAAAAACACAAGCTTCAAAATGGAGTAAGCACTTATCTTCCTCCTCCCCCAAATTAAAACTAAGGAAATAAAGTTTTTAGTGACGAAACAAATACAAGGATTGAGGAACCTCTCTAAGTCATAGTTAGGGTCAGTTTCACACAAAGGAGCAGAGACACCAAGAGTCAGAGACAATGTTGCTGGGACATTCTGACAAGGAGTCAATGAAGCTAAGGCCCAGAAGCAGGGTTAGAGCAACAGGGCATTGGCTCCAAGGGCACTGGCAGTAAGCATGTGCATGATGGGGCTGAGGAGATGGCTCAGTGGAAAAAGCACTTGCCTGGCAAGTGCAAGGGCCTGAGTTCAATTCCAGGTCCGCAAAAAAAAAGCATGTGCATGAGGACAAGAGAACACACTAAGATAGGCCAGATCTGTGGGGAGGTTCCTAGAACAGACATGGAAACACAGTGGTTCACAAGAGAGTACAGAAAGTAGGTGCCTCAGAGGGCCTCCCTGCTGGGTAAAGGGCAACTAATGCCAGCTATCATCCAGAGTTCAGGAGTAGGGCCACACAAAGGTGTTGCCACAGTCTGGACACAGTAGAAGCCCATCAGCAGTTCCATCACATAAGATACGTACATACAGCTCTTCAAACTGTCTCTGAATTTCACTATCCATCTCCATTGCATGGAAGTTAGGATCTCGAACAGGAAACGTCTCAACAAATAACAGAGCAGCATTTGACCGAACTTCAGAGTTTCGGGCCTACAAAAATAAGATTAGAATATTTTTAGAATCCCAGAGATAACAAAGATTTAAGACTAATATTTCCAATCTAACACTTCTATATCGCTACACAGACTTAGATGTAAATGAAAGACAATTATAAGGCTGGGGAGCTAGTTTGACAGTCTAGGCACCGGCCTGGCAAGTGCAAGATCCCCAGTACCACATGTCACATGCACTGTGCCAGCTCCAAAACCTGGCATGGTGGTGTACACCTGTAATCCCAATACTCAAGAGGCTGAGACAGGAGGATCAGTATGAGTCTAAGCTGCGTACAGAGACCCTGTACTACAGAAAGCAAGCAAGCAAGCAAGAAAGACAGACAGACAATTGCAACATTTAAATTGGTACAACTGGGCTAGGAGGTAACTCAGTGATAGAGCATATCCATGAGGCCCTGGGCTCAATTACCAAACCTGGCAAGACTGCAATTAAACTAAGTCACAACTCAGGTCAGTGCCAACAGATGCTAAAAGATCAGCTTCCTCACTTCAGCACACATTTCACGTCATTACGAGATGGCTGTGAAGAGGAGAGGAGACTCCCATGTTTAGGACAATGCTGCTCAGGAATGGCTGGCCTCCAGTCACTGGCTGGGGGACCAGAGGATGGTCATAAGAACGGCTCTGCAGCCAAACCAGGCTTGCAGGCACTTGTACACACCCATCCCCTTCCCACTGGCAGCTTCTGAACAGCCCCTTATTTAGTGCTCAACTGATCTATTTGTCCACTTAGGCAAACCCAAGAAGGGTTTTAAATAAAAAAAGGCATGTAAGAGCCAGACATGGTGGTGCCCACTTGTAGGTCCAGGTACTCAGGAGACTGAACCCAGGAGTTCAAGACCAATTGGAGCAAAACAAAAGCAAAAAAAGTGAGACCTGTTCCTCTATGTAATTCCACAAAGCACTCAGTCACTAGTCCTGTTCTTACTGGCTCATTACAGTCCGAAGTAGCAATGGTCAATCCAAAGTGCATTTAGCAAAGGGCCAGGGAGATAGCTCAGTAGAATAAGTGGTTGCCAGCCAAGTGCAAGGTCCTGAGTTCAATCCCTGGTACCACTAAGTAAACAAACAAACAAACAAACAAAGTGCAGTTAGCACACCTGAATGTGGATACCCTATTTACTTTCAATTTTTATCAGAACACAGCAAGCAGTACACAATGAATATATTTATTGTGGAGAATTTGTACATACACATAACACACCTCTCCCTCCTTTCTGGCCAGCGCCAGATTCACACCACAACTGTCTGCAGAGAATATCATGCAATGTGCATACCTTCAGTCCTCTCCAAAGGATGGGCTTATACAGTCTGTACAGCATCTCTTCTACTCCCTGCCGAACATTCCTTTGATGCTGAAAGTAACTCAGCACCTAAGATTTTTAAAACAGGAACACAAGATGAAAAGAAAGGCAGTGCTGTTACTTTAAAAAAAAATTATCTGAAAGACCAACAATGAGAGGAGCTGCTCTCTGCCTTCTACAACCACACTCCTTAAGGAGGAGGAAGGTAGCCCTGAGCGCAGTGAGGCACGACAGAAATAAGCACCAGAGGTGCTCACAGAGACAGGTTTGGTTCTAATTTCTTTCTTTCTTTTTTTTAAGACTTTCAAAACTTTATTTTAAAATAAATGTAAGAATGATTTCTTGGTGGTTCTAATTTCTACTATCCGAGAGAGGCATGCTGGCACAGCTATCAGGGAGACTGAGGTGGCAGGGTCACCTGAACAACACAGCAAGATCCTGTTTCAGAAAACAATAAATTAATAAAAATGTTAAAAAATAAACAATTTAGCCAGGTATGGTGACACACACCTATAATCCCAGCCCTTAGGAGGCTGAGGCAAGAGGATCATTTTGAGTTTGAAACCAGCTTGGGCTACATAGTCAGTTAAAGATGAGCCTGAACTATATGGTAACTCTCAAAAAAAAAGAAAAAAATCTACTAGCTATTAATAGCTACATAATCTCAATAAAACTGATGTTTAACCTCTGACCTTAGGGTTACAAAGGAAGTGGTTCTTCTAGGTTCCAAAAGAGCCCAAGACACCTGCTGCCATTGAGTAGTGACACACAGTGGCTCTGAACATGACTCCTTAGTAAAGAGTGGTCACCACTTAGAATCATTTAGGTACCAAGTTCTTCCCAAAATTAACAAATCATCAGAAGACATATCATCCCAAGTTTCCATTCCCTGCTAACCAGACCTTCCCACATCTGCACAGACTTATGATGCAAGCCAGCAGTCACCTTTGCCTTATTTCTGTAATGAACTTCGGCAGAAGTTAAAATTCATTAGTGAAAAACAAAAAGTAAGCATGCTCTTAACACCATACACTTGAAGTGAACTTTTACCATCAGTACCATAAAAAAACTACAGGATGAGGATTATTTTTTTAGGTTGCTAATTCTTTGTTTCAGTTTTGCTGATGGTGATAAGAGGCTTTAATCTGCAGCTTTCTTGCGTCTACATTATGAAATGTTGACATCAACAGCATATTCGCTTCATAGAAAGATGGTTTAAAAGGCTTTGTTGAGCTCTTCCTGTGAGCAGCCTTAGTGTTCCAGGTGACCTGCGAAAATGGTTCGCTACTCGCTCGACCCAGAAAACCCCACAAAATAGGCTCAAATCTTCGCGTTCACTTTAAGAACACTCGTGAAACTGCTCGGGTCATCAAGAGTATGCATATCCGAAAGGCCACCAAGTATCTGAAGGATGTCACATTAAAGAAGCAATGTGTACCATTCCCGCGTTACAATGGTGGAGTTGGTAGGTGTGCCCAGGCCAAACAGTGAGGCTGGACACAGGGTCGGTGGCCCAAAGAGTACGGAATTTTTGCTACACATGCTTAAGAATGCAGAGAGTAATGCTGAGAGTAAGGGTTTAGACGTAGATTCTCTGGTTATTGAACATATCCAGGTGAACAGAGCACCCAAGAGGCGCCGCCGTACTTACAGAGCTCATGGCCGGATTAATCCCTACATGAGCTCCCCCTGCCATACTGAGATGGTCCTTACTGAAAAGGAACAAACTGTTCGCAAACCAGAGGAGGAGGCTGCACAGAAGAAAAAGATATCCCAGAAGAAACTGAAGAAACAAAAACTTATGGCACGGGAATAAATTAAACACAAAATAAATACAAATAAAATATAAATAAATAAAAGGCTTTGTTGAGATACAACTCATATGCCTGAGAAGTCACTCTTTATAGCATCATTCTCTTGACAACAACACACCTTTGCTTTCCTCATGAAGGTGTTAATGGCAAGCATAAAACTGCCAGATACCAAATACCATGATTCTGGGAAGCCCTCCTAAATGCCAGTATGCAAGCACAACTTAATTTTTAAACTTAACCAAAATGATATAAAAACACAAAGGATAAGACACAGTCTTAACAACATGTTCACAGGGGCGTGGCCACGGATCTCACTCACCTCTCGCACTTTGGCATGCACTGGAGACCTCCTGGGAAGGTGGATGCCGTGGAACATCAAATCCTGGATGCAGTCGTTTTCAATAGTCTGAAACACACGCAACACAGCACTTGATTCCTGCGTCCCACAGGTGGGAAGGCAGCACTGCAGCATGGAGTAGGTAGGGCCTGAGCTTCCAGAAACCCTCCGCCCATTCTTCCCTGGAGCTTTCAGGTTTCTCCACACCTCTCACAATCTTCTCCCTCCACGCATACTGGGGAGGGTGTCAGCAAACCTAGAGCTGGAGGTTACCGCACAGGGGAGCGTAGACTGAAGGTAATGGGGGAGCCCATAGAGGGAGACCTTCCATGCCAGGAAGACCTGAATCTGTTCCAGAGGCCTGCCCAGGACTAAGAAGGAACTCCCCTCCATGGCAGTGGGAACTCTGAAGTGGCTGAAATAAGAGCTCTTGTGGCTGGCAGTGAGAAGTGCTCAGGCAAGACAGGGAGTGTGCACACTGCACAGCCCCCCCGTATTGAAGCTCCTAGGAGAGGCCAAGCCTGTGGGAACAGCCAGAACCCACCAGAGCCCCATCGGCAACACCCCCAGGCCTGTACCTTCAGGAAGGACACACAATGGCCTTGCTATCATCAAGAGTGCTGCACACACTCCCTTCAGCATCGCTAAATGTGAGGTGTCCTGCCAGCCTGTGATGGGACGAGACAGACCACATCACCTGCGCACGACTGGTGCTGCAAGAGCCAGACCCAAACTAACCGCCAGCAGATGGACACTCCCACACACCAAGGCAAGAGCCATAGAGGAAGCCAGGGAGGAGTGTCTGGAATAAGTGGCTGGGTAGCAAACACCATGGGAACAACTTCTGGATCCTGGTTCCAAGACTGAGAAAGACACTGTTAGAAAGTAAAGGGCTTAAATATTTTTTTTTGCTGTTGTTTTTCGTCTTTTTTTGAAGTAGGGTCTCACTCTGTCATGCAGGGTGGCCTTGAATCCACTTAAATAACCCAGGTTGGCCTCAACCTCACAGCAATCCTCCTGCCTCAGCCTCCTGAATGCTAGATTACAGGCATGTGCCACCACACCCAGCCTTAAAACATTTAATATGGCCAGATTATTTCTAAAATATTATAGATTAATTGCTAACTTTTAAAGGTACGATAATGGCACTGCATAACCTCATTTCTGGAGATGCACAATGAACTAAGTAGAAACGAAACCTCATGTCTGGAATTTGTTCTGAAAACTTGAGGGAATGAAGAAGGTGAAGGAATGAGGCTGAGAAGCACACAGTGCTGTTGCTAATTCTTTACAGGTCCAGTCAAGAATAAGTTTTAATTACAGGCGCCTATTCTTTGAAACACTATGGAGAAAAGGGGAGACACTCGAAGGACAAATATTCTTCCTAAAACAGATTTTGCATAGTACTCAAACACTGAAAGGACTGGGGAGATAGCTCAGTAGAATAAGTGCTTCCCTGGCAAGTGCAAGGGACCTGAGTTCAATTCCCGGGTCTGAAAAAAAAAAAATTAAAACACTAAAAAAAAAGCATAATATCCTGGCTTTGCCACTTTGCTCAAGAAATTACACATTCTAAAACTACTTTAAGCACTGTCCAGAGGGGACTATAACAGATAATTCTTGTTTTCTAGAAGTGGAAGTCAGGGGTCAGCCCTGGCGGTGGAAACCAAACTTCGTGTAGACAACAACACACTGCAGCAGCGGCCACGCTCAGCTCGTCCTCCACCAGCACAGAAAGCACAGCACGCGCCCTGGACAGCGGCAGTGGCGGCAAAGCCGCTCTCCAAGGACGCCTCCTCACTTGCAACAAACATTTTCCTCTCATATTTGATTACCTTGAACAGTGTCCAACACTTGATTTTTGTCCAAATGAGTCTCTGACTGCTTAACTGGGATCCCAAATTACATTGGTATATCTTCATGACATTATTACTGTACTTGCTAAAGACCACCCAGCCATATGCAACATGCAGTCTCTATGTTCTCAAAACAATGTCACTGAAAGGTTGAATGGACAGTGTTGACCAGCACTACCTGGTTCAAAAGTCACAGCCTGTTACAAAAAGTAACAGGCTGCACACACAACTTTGCACTTTCTAGCAGTCACATTAAACAGAAGTTAAAATAATTTAATATTATATAATTCATTTTATTAACATTAATATTTGTTTGCCTATACTACATATTTTACACATATATACATTTACGTACACTTTAATAGCTTTATGTATATTACATTATATTTAACAATGTACGTTTTACATTGAAATTATTATCATTTTAATATGTAATTGATATTTGTAGAAAGTACTAGTAAGAAATGATTTTCTTTTTGGTATCAGGAATCGAACTCAGGAACTTGTATTTGCCAAGCAGTGCTTGTGCCAGAGAGCTATTCCCTTGACCCGAGATATTCTTCATACAAAGTTTGTGAATTCTGGCAGGTGTCTCCCGCATACAGCACATCTGAGCACCCAGTAACTACATACGGCTACACAGACCCAGGGCAACCAAAATGGACAAAATCCCTAAAGCTTTCTGGCAGCAAATCCTAGAGGACATGGAGGAGACACAGGGAAAGAGCGCAGACTTCCACACCTTTCACACCCAGGCATCATTTAGCTTCCTTTTCACAGGCAGTATGAAGAGGGGTTTTAAGAAGACATTCCTTCACTATTTAGTAACCAGGATACAATAAACATTTAACAAAATCAAAATACCTCTAATATTTTTCCCGAAGCCTTTTTCCAAGCTCTGAAATAAATTTCTGCTACGTGCACCATCAACGATCTATTAAAAAAACAATGAAAATGTTGTTAATGCAAGCCTAAAGAATTACACCTTTAGCTCATATGGTGTCAGTGACCTTCCTGTCCTAGGGAAGGGAGACTCAGGTGAGGCAAGGCCTTGCTTGTGGTTTAAAGAGCTGCCGCTTCCCCAGGGCAGAAAGTAGGAAAAGGACATGTGTGGCAAACAGAAGGTGCCTCAGCTAGGCTTCCCCACGACCTTCCCATCTTGAAAGAAACCAAGACAAAGCCCAGACCAAATCTGAAAATCAAAACTCTGACTATAAGTAAATGTTTGGCTTGGATTCACTTTGGCTCGACTTCCTCACCCACAGGAAGTTATAACACACCAGACTTGACACTAGAATCAGAAACTTAGACATCTCCTATTAAACCTAATTAGTCTGCAAATGAGGAAGAGAAAGCAATGTGAACCCAGTAGTTTTTCAATCAAGAGACAGAATACTTACAGGGCTTCCTGGCACTAGGAAATCCAGTGACCAAAGCCATCTCAAGAGTTGTGGAAACTGACACTTAAAATGCAGCACCAACATGGGAAAAAATGAAAGCTCTTAACTACTGCCTTACAAAAGGAGGCGGTGCTGGGGCGAGAAGGCTCCATGCTGCCTTCTCTCCATTCTTTTTTTTTTTTGTCATTTTGAGATGGTTTCAGTAAACAGCTCAGGCTGGCCTTGAGCTCACTGGTCTAGAACTCTCAGCAGTCCTCCAGCCTCAGCCTCCCCAGCACTGGGACTGCAGACGTGCGCCCCAATCTACACTGAGGCACTCTTCTCAGCAACCATACAACGTGGTCCATTCTCAACTGAGACATGTAGCTTTGAGAATGTTACCAAAATAACACAGGGCTGTGAGGCTCAAATCTAATGGCACATAATCTATTTAAGCAACTATCACACATTGAAACCTTTACCTAAATGTCACTATTACTATTAAAAGATTATTTCTTATAGAAGGAAAACAAAACCCAGCCATGGTGGTGTACATCTGTAATCCCAGCACTTGAGGCTGACGGAAGGGGATCACAAGTTTTTTCTTTTCTTTTTACGTATTTGGTACAGGGTCTCACTATGCAGCTCAGACTCGTAGTGATCCACCTGTTTTCAGCCTCCCCAGCGCTGGGACTCCAGGTGTGCACCACCAGGTCGGGTCTTGGCAGCCAGCGCGGGGATCAAAGTCTGGCCCCTGCACTTGCCTAAGCAGGTGCTTACTCCACTGAGCTATCTCACCAGTCATCAGGATCACAAGCTTGAAATCAGCTTGGGTTACACAGTGAGACCCTGTCTCAAAAATATAGAAAAATAAAGAAAACAACTATCCAGTGTTACAGTAGTATATAACAACATAAGATGTATATATTTTTAAATAATTTTATTAACAAACAAACATTTACTGATAAGAGACATACGGTATAATAATGTCTGTAAGTATAATATCATGTATGCACCTTCTATGATACCAAAACATTATGAAAAGTTTGCAATGTATTAATTTATGAAATCCATCTTGTCAAGGTTTATCTTAAAACTGTCTCATTGATATTTGTACTTCAATAAAAAAAAAAAAAAATGAGACGGTTTCAAAACTGATTAGTAGGACAGTTTCAATAATAAGATGTAAATATTAAAAGTTTTCTTTAAATTAACATAACTCGGGGCCAGGGAGATGGCTCAGTGGAATAAGCGCTTCCCTGGCAAGCGCAAGGCCTGAGTTCAATCCCTGGTTCTGCCAAAAACAAACAAACAAAAAAATTAACATAACTCCTAAAAGTCAGATCAAACACTTTGAAAATCATATTAACATAGCACAAACTTTTAACATACTTACTTTTGTAACCCCTGTAACTGGTTTTTAATGGTTCCATGAATCATTTTAATAAAGTTTATATTCCAATTGAAGAGAGAACTTAGAAATCTTCTTCCCTATAGATAAGAAACAGAATAAAACTGAACCTAAGTAGAAAGTGTCTAAGAGCAAGTGTTTGACTACTTCATACTAGTAAAGCTACCCGTTCCTAACTTGGAAAGGACACCGACAGCTGCTGTCTACAGAGCCTGCTTCTAGTGACACAGAAGCTCCCCACTCATCGAGTGGCTGCACTGTGCCTGCAGGTCAGACACAGCATGGAGCCATAAACATCTCAGGCCGGCTCTGTCGTGGACAGCTAATCTAAAACCAGAATATGCTTGAAATCTACAATTCAGAAGTGAGAATTAAACTAACAGGTCACTACTTTAATAAATAAATAAACTGAGACTCATTTTGTTAAGAGGCTGTTTAGTAAGCAAGAATTTTCAAATACATAGAGCATTCAGTTCACAAGTGACATTAATCATATCATGTAATAATTTGTATACATGCTATTACTGCACTTATACATGAATCTGAAAGAAAAAATACAAAATTTACACTCTTGAGTGCATCAGCGCCATCACTCATAAATCCCCAGGGACTGGGGAGATGGCTCAGTAGAATAAGCGCTTCCCTGGCAAGCGCAAGGGCCTGAGTTCAATCCCTGGTTCCACCAAAAAAAAGTTCATGCAAAAAAATAATAATAATAAATCCCCAGTGACAGCACCATGTGTTCCTATAGACACCTTAACTCAAAAGAATACATCAACTTTTTTATTTTTTGGTGATGAGAATTAAACCCAGGGTCTACACACCAACTTACATGCACACATCCCTTTTTTTCTATTCTTTCTTGTTCTTTAAAAAAAAAACAAAAAAAAAAACAGGGTCTCATTATGTGATTTCAGGCTGACTTTGAACTCCTAGCAATCCTCCTGCCTCAGCCTCCCAAATGCTAGGATTTTAGGTACACATCATCACACCCAGCACATAAATTTCTTAAAAAAGGAAGTTCTAATACTCAAATTGGATAAACAACTACAGCTCATTCCTACCTATGTATAAGCCATCATAAAAGGTTTTCTGTCAGGCTCATTATTTACTTCTTTCCTCAGAAGCCTGTAGATGCTACAGACACAAGCCAGTGTCTGTCATCTTTCCAGTAATGATGCTGACCTCCGGCGCTCCTCACCCACCAGCAACTGTGGCTGGTCTCAGCCTCCTGCCTCATCGCTCCACACAGGGTGCTGTGGAAGAGCAACTGCTGTCTAGGTCAGGGATGGGCTCACACAACCCACCTGCGACCTTCTAATTTCACAATAACATAAACAAGGACCTGTGCAGCGTCTACTTTCACACTGCTGCGCACTAAAATGATACACAATAAGCCCACGGCTCTCATGGCCATGCTGGCTCTTCCACAACAACACTGAGCATAGTGCAAATAGCATTAAGGCACAGCTCATTCGGGCCTACAAATCCCAGCTACGCAGAGGCTGAGGCAAGAGGATCCTATTTACTAAATAAAATGTGCTAGGGATCTATCTCAGGGTTACCCATGTTCAATTCCCAGTACTTAAAAAAAAAAAGCTCACAAATAAATCAAAAAACATAAACCCACATGTCTGATACAAAAAATAAAAAACACAAACTCATTACCTCTTCTTTCCTGATGTAACTAACATTGATGAAGCACTCAAGCAGCATATCTTTAATTTCTCTACTCTCCTCTGAGTCATAATCAAAGCAATATAAAGCTTGATGAACTCGCCAGAGCCGACACACATCTGCACCCTAGGAATAACACAGGAAAGAATATTACACTTGGCACTTTTTTTTTTTCAATGAATGGTAAGGTCTGTTCCAAATTATGTATATTTCATATCTAGAATAATAATGGAGTCGGGCGTGGTGGCACATGCTGCATGTAATCCCAGCACTTGGGAGGCTGAGGCAGAAGGATTGTTGTGAGTTCAAGACCAGCCTGAGCTACAAAGTAAGCTTAAGGCCACAAAAAATAATAATAGTAATAATAATAATGGTAGATGACTCATCAAAGTAGAAAACTGACAAGTGAAAACATTTAAAATTTGCAAAGGCTACTTGTAGCTCTAGAGAGCATTTTTTTTGTTTGTTTGTTTTTATTCATCTAATTTTTTTTTGGCAGAACCAGGGATTGAACTCAGGCCCTTGCACTTGCCAGGGAAATACTTGTTCCACTGACCCATCTCCCCAGAACATTTTTTTTATACATAGGAAAAAGCTGCCAGGACGCTGGCACTGCTCAATACAACCTCTGCTCTGACAAGACACTCTTCCTGTTCCCACAGCAGACGTCAGGCTGTCTGGCTCCTGAGTTCACAAAATGTGGCTACTGCAACCAAGAAATCAAATTTTTTCAGTTTTTTTAACATTAAACAGTCACATATAGCTAGAGGTTACTGTATTAACAGTACAGGTTTAAAATACCAGGAAAACACTGAAGATGGATTCTTGGCTTACAAAAGGAACAATATTGGAAGGAACAGTGAATTTTAAAAAGATAAATAAATGATGGCGTGAAAATAATCCTGACATAAATGAAGGTTTCTCAGTCACTCTCTGCAGCCAGGAGAATCAGAGCACTGGCCAAGGAGCAGCCACAGGGCGTCTCCTGTAACAGCGGCTACTTCCAGAGTGTGAGACCCTCTGACACAAGCAGCAGGAACATGAAACAGAACCAGCTTTCTAAGAAGTCACCGGCATCTGTGTCAAGTGTTAGGGCCAGGGAGATGGCTCAGTAGAATAGGTGCTTCCCTGACAAGTGCAAGGGTCTGAGTTCAATCCCTGGATCCTCAAAAAAAAAAAAAAAAAAAAAAAGTGTTCATGTTCTTCCTTACGAAGTGGAGGTCCTCAGTAGGAAGGCCAAAAAGAAGTAAATAATGGTCCCAGCTAGGTGTGGGGATGCACGCCTCATCCCAGCCTTCAGGAGGCTGAGGCAACAGTGTTATTGTGATGAGTCCTTGACCAGCCTGGGCTACAAAATGAACTCAAGGACAGCCTGAATTACATGGGGAGATCCTGTCTCAAAAAATAAAAATAAGTAACATAATGATCGCTTTGCATGTTGGAATTATGGATTTTTATTTTACTTTGACCAGCTTCCTTCTATTGCTTCTTGGCCTTTTAGCTAAGATCAAGTGTCCGCTTTCTAAAATTAAGACATGAATTATTGTTTTGATCAGGAAAAGTTACTCTTTTCCTAGATTTCTTAATTATTTACTGAAGACTAAAGAAAGCTCTGAAGAGAAAACTCTTCAGAGGCGCACTCCACTCCACACCCCAGACACAGCCTGCGCAGGCCTGCACTTGATGTAACACAGTCACCATCACAATCATCACTGCACCACCCTGCCCAGGCCCTGTGCAGAGACCCTGCCCCTCTCTATTCCTTCAGAAGCAGAGGTGCTCAGGGCCTGAGAAAGGCTGGCGTTCCTGCTCTTCTGCTTTCTCTTTCTGCCTCAGCTGCTAGAAAGTGGAGGGGGAGCAGCTGTGTAGCCACTGGAAGTGAGAGGACAGACCCACTGGGAGGACGGAGGAGGGGAAAACTAGGCTTTCTGCCTCGGTGTGGAGTTGCCACAGCCACCTGACCTCTCCACAGCTGACAGTGGTCAGCACCACACCAGGAAGCTGGCAAACATGCACCTCCTAGCCAAACAATCTGAAGTTTTAAGTACAGAAAGTGAACGCACGGCTTTGGTTTCCAGACTCCTCCTCAGCAGCATGACAAAAGCTGTCTTTCCCATGTCTTCCTTGGCGGGCAGGCCTTTCTCCCACCACCTGACACACAGGGCCTGTATGGAACTCCGCAGCTTTGACTCAGATTCTGGCAACGCGTACAAAATGCCTGTAGCAGAGCACAGAGTTCTTCATGAAATCCCACAGCACAGAGCACCATAACCTCAGGGCATGGCAGGAAGACACCAGTTATCCTAGTGCATGTAGACCGACAATGCAAAGTTTAGTAAAATAAACTGGCTGACCACCAGTATAGAAAAGAGCAGAGAACATACAGCTCAAATCTTTACACCCACTGCCACCTGGCTAACACAGAACCACAGCTGGGCAGGCCAAATAGCTCAGCGGATTAAAGCGCCTGCAAGCAGGCTCAGGGGCCAAGGAATCCCTGGACCTGTCTGCCTGCTGGTCCGCCCTAGGGTGTGCTGAGACACCAATTGAGACTGGGCGTGGTGGTGCAGTCTGTAATTCCAGCTCTTGGGAGGCTGTAAACGGGCGGATCACTATCCTGAACACCCAATAGATCCTCCCCTTAAAGAAAAAATACCAGAGCCAGGTCAGGTCCACTGAACATGCCTTCACTACAATCCTCCCTTGGGGTGCTGGACTAAACCAGGCTGAGGTGAAATATAGCAAAGCACATAATATAAAAACCAGCTACACATAGCTGTGCAAGCTTGACTGGGGATGGCTCAGTGGTAGAGCTCTTGCCTTGCACGAACAAGACCCTAGTCTGAGCCCCCGGCACCACAAAAACAAAATAAAACTCTAGTTGTGCACAGCTGTGACCCCAGCATCAGAAGGAGACTGATGTGGGAGCATGAATAAAGTCACACCTAGGCAATTTAATGGCTCTCTGTCTTAAAAAAATAAAGCTGCAAAGTTTGCATAAACTAGAAAGCTCAACAAATAATAGTAATAATATACAATTATCCACAAGTAATCTTTTGTGTGTATTTTTTTAGGGAAGGGTCTACAGGGTGTTCAGGGTCTCACTACTAGATGGACTCCTATTGATACACCACCATGCCCAGTCGCAACTGCCCTCTCAGCGTGCTGCGGGGGCGGGACCAGCACAGGCAGGCCCAGGATTCTACGCCCCGCCCCGGAACCTGCTTATAGGTGCCTATTTGGCCGGCCCTAATTACAGATATCTTAATATCATATAAGCACAGAATCCCTAACTGGGAATGTAGTAGCAACCACATTACCTCTAATCATCTTATCAAACAGGTATCTGGACATAGGGAAATAAAACTGGCCATAAAATTCATAAAGCACTTGGGAAATATTTTTATCTTGACTAGGAGAAACATTTTAAGGGCCGGGGATATAGGTCAGTGACACAGCACCCAGCTGGTAAGTTGAGGTCCTGACTTTAATTCCTACTACAAGGAGAGGGAAGGCAGATGGGGACTTCAAGAATTCAGACTAAAATAACATAGTGAAGAGATAGGCAATGCCAAGAACAAAAAGTTTATTGAGATACCAGCATGGTTGTACAGACCTATAGTCCCAGCACTCTGGCAGGCTGAGGAGGGAGGATCATCACTTCAAGCCGAGGGCAACTAGTGAGAACCAGTCTTGCTAAAGAATGAAAACTGGGTGTGGGGGTGTGGTGCGCACACCTGCAATACCAATACTTGGGGGCCATGGGCAGGAAGCTTGCTCTTAGTGTGAGGTCAGCCTGAACTATGTAATGAGACAAATAAAAAGAAAAAACTGGGCTGGGGAGATGGCTCAGTAGAATAAGCACTTGCCTGGCAAGCACAAGAGCCTGAGTTCAATCCCCAGTTTCACCAAAAAATAAATAAATAAAATCCAAAAAAAAAAAAAAAAAAATGGGGCCGGGGAGATGGCTCAGTGGAATAAGTGCTTCCCTGACAAGCACAGGGGCCTGAGTTCAATCCCTGGTTCTGCCAAAAAAAAAAGAAAATCCAAAGAAAAGAAAAAACTTCTTAAGAAATAAAAAAAAAAAAAATTAAACATCTGGCAACTCAGCGCAGTACAAAGGCCCTGCATTCACGCCCCACTGTGGGAAGAAAAGCTCAGTGCAATCTGTGCCAAGAGGGCCAAGGGTGGATGCAGAAATTTCTTAGAAATCATTCCTCAAAGTAAAACTTATTTTACATCTATAAAATAACTTCATTAAGTATTTTATAATCATATACCTCTCACTAATTCAGACTACTGCATCTCTTAACTATTCCTTCACTCCCCAGTTAAAGCCTGACAAGCCAAGCATGGTGGCATAGCCACCCACAAAATGCCAGCACTTGGGGTGCTGGGCAAGAGGTCGACAAGCTCTAGGCCAGCCTGGGCTCCCTACTAAACTCAAGGCAAAGCTGGACTATGCAGCAAGACCAAAAACCCAAAACCTGACAGGCACCACGGGAATCACTAATTACTCCTCCTTATGCCTTGTTCGCAAGTATTAAAAACTAGTGCCACAGGGCCAGGGAGATAGCTCGGTTAGAATAAGCGCTTCTCTGGCAAGTGCAAGAGTCTGAGTTCAATCCCTGGTTCTGCCCCCCCCCCCCAAAAAAAATTAATGCCACAAATTGTCAGTTAACCCAGCACCATCAGGTATAATACACGCTAGGAAACTGACAACCAAATTCCTTCAGGCCAACTCTCATTGTCCTGTACATGAAGAACCTGGAAACGTAGCAGTCAGGACTCAGAACTGCAAGTCTCCCCACAGGAAACAGGTGGAGCAGCAATCACTGGAGTCCAGGAGGCCACACCCTGGGCTCCTCTGCAGCTGGAGTTTCAGAGCCTCCGCAGAGCCACGCTCACCCCAGCTCTGCGCCTACCCTCGCCTCGCTCTGACAGCAGGGCCTCCTTTTCAGCACCCCGCGGCTCCCTGTGGCTGGCCAATGCAGATGCTCACCATTCAGTATTACAGCACACTCCAGCAGGGCCCCGTAGTTCTCATTCTCATTTATCACCGAGATAGAAGCCAGAATCACAGACGTAATTGCATGGATTATTTCTATGTTTTTTTTCTATAAATGAAAAAGCACGAGTAAATTAAAATCACCAATTTAAAATTCAATTTTTAAAAGAAATTGAAGTTATTAAATTTCTAAACTCAAGCCACTTCTAGCTTAATTAAGAGTAAATTAAAGTTGAGTAAAGCACAGCTGTGCTAACAGAACAGGAGCAGCAGATATTAGATTAATAACAGTAAGGCTAGGAAGTGCAAAAAACTCCAATAAACAGGATATTTAGAATTCTTTGCTTCTAACTTCAAAACTTTTCATGTAAAACCCAGCTTTATATAACAAACAACTTTTCTTCTGCTGGGTGTGGTAGCACACACCTATAACCTATAATCCCAGCATTCAGGAGACTGAGGCAGGAGGCTTGCTGTGAGTTCAAGGCCAACCTGCACTACTTAATGAGACCCTGCCTCCAAACCATGAAAAAATGAATGGATGGATGAGTGAATGAGAGAGAGAAAGAAAGACAACTGTTTTGACATAGAAAATGGTAAATTTTTTATTTCTGAAAGACAAATACCATTTTTAGATTTTGCTCTATTTCCATATTATCTTCATCCTGGACTTTTACTATCTGCCATCCATCCACTGGACTTTCTAGCAGCATTTCTGTTAATAAATTCTTCAGTCTTCGCCATAGTTCTTCTTTTTGTTTTCTTGACAATTCATCTAGTAACTCATTTAGGCTAAAAGGATCAGAGGCATCTTTCTAAAGAATAAATACAAAAAAAAAAAAAATCAGATAAAAAATAAATACAAAAAAAGTTGCATCCTTTACAGAATGATGATGATATTGAAAGAAAAAAAAAAAATGAAGTGTCAGTTATAAGCTCAAGAGTGTGGTTGCAGATTTCAAATTCTATCATATAGAAAGTTTAAAATTTCACCCACTTAGCAAAATCCTAAAATCAAGCCAAACATTTCCTTTCTCCAGGTCTGTAATTAGGTTATAAAAATCTGCTAGTCAAATAGTGACAGCAACAACAAAAACATGGCCAAGCCTGCAGGCACTTTCCGCTTCTGGTACAACCCCACAGCCCTTCAGCCTCCCTCCTGCTACTACTCCCTACAGAGCTGTCTCACCCTCAGCCTGGGGAACTTTTCTAATAACCCCAGCTATTCTCTGCACCCACCGGACAGAGACCACCACATGCTGTTTGACAGAGCAATTACATTGTCAAAGGGTACAGAATCCAGTTAAAAACACTTTCTGCAGCCACTCTGGGACAATATGAGCATCCACCATTGTGGAGACAGTACAGGAATGTAACTTATGATAAGAATCAATGAGGTCCCACCAGCAAGTTAATGATAAAAACAAATCTACAGCACTGGCACACTGTAGAATGGCAATGAGTAAGTACAGAAAGAATGTGAAATTAAATACCACAGTTTTACATCCAGCACAGTAATACTGCACTTGGGCAAGAATTATCAATAGATACTGAAGTAAGCAGGTAGAAATCTGCCAAGTAGGACATGCAGGTGCCAACAGTCCTCCCCACAGACTGCTTATGATTCCAGAAGGAACAGAAGAATAGTGGGCATCGCACCCAGGCCCCAACACGAAGGACACACTTGCTCCCCCTCTCAGAGCCAAACGTGGAGCCCTGACACACAGTGCTCTCACCAAAGCACAGACACTGGGTCTAATCAGATGGCTAAACAGATGCAAATGGAGGAGCCACACACAAGGGCCACCAGCACTCCTGAACCACAGTCCTTTCTTTTCACAAGAAGGACCCGGAAGGAAAAGCCCTCCTTGATTAGACAGCACTAAGGAACATGTGACACCAGGTACATCCTCCTCAGGAAAAAGCACTGATGGAAAGGATGCTATTGGACCAGAAATGTGAATCTGCACTGCAAGTAACTGCTATCTGCACAGTTAAGATTCCAGGTTTAGTGTCCTAACGGAAGAACATCTTTACAATTATTTCAAGAGGAGAACAGAAAAGAGGAAGGAGATAGGGAGAAACGGGAGCCACTGCACTGAGTGCCTCAATGTCCAGCACAGGGCTTGCTCTTCAACTCCTGTGCTACCTGCCAAGCATGGGCTTGTGCAGAGGTGTACAGTCAGGCCCCACCTGTGCCAGCCCTATTGGGGACCCAAGGCCCTTTTCTCTTCCTGCCGACATTTTCACTCTTTCTGGTGGAAATCAGATCCTGCCTCATGGCTCCACTGACTATTCTTGCCTAGGTCCATGAAAGCCAACAGCCACTTCTTGTTCCTCACTCCACTGTCCCTACTCCACACCTCATTGTCCCTCTCAGCTTGTCTTTCACCTGGTGGGGCTCTGGGGAATTCAGCCCTCCTGGCCTGCAAGGTCCTCAGGGCCCGCCTGGCCACTTCTGTTCAGCCTCTTCATTCCTGGTGCTGCCTCAGCATCCTGCCTTCCCATGAGCCCCCTTCTAATTTCTGCACAATTTAAGACCTCTGTGCAACCACCACCCCTTGGAGCTGTCCACTGACACACCCAGCACTCCTAACTATTCATAAACCTGTCTATGTTTTTTTCCTTCCATACTGGGAAGGTGACCGTAATGTGTACGCACTGTACTCCTATTCTGTTGGTGGCAGCCACACCCCAAAGGCATATGAAATGCTTATCACAGGACTGAGCCTTCCTGCACTGTGACCTCCTGTCACTACTCTCCACAGGAGACCAGGCACACAGTAGAGCCGATTCTGCTCTTGGAACATTTGTTTGGAAACACCTTGTTCGAATGCTATGAATTCACTATGGAACAATGTGAGCAAAAGGCACATTTCACCAGGGGCACCCCAAATGCACTGGGCTCCTGGCAGTTCAATCCCTCCAATCCCAGGCCACAAATCGTGCACACCCCTCACTGCCACCAAAGCTGCTCCCCCACAGACTCTAGCACCCTCATGTTTCCCTCAGCTTCAGCTTTTTCTTCTGTGTTCTCTCTCATTCTCTTCCTCTTGCACAGGAAGGACAGCTATACCATGCAAACGCATACTCACTTCTACTTACACACCACCATCTCCAGTGTAGACTTTTCCCTGCCTCAAACACATCTGTCCCTCTGTTTACCGGCCACAGCCTTGGGCAGGACCCACTGGCAACCATCCAGCTGCCCCAAAACTGAACCATCCTCTCCCTCAAAGCTTCTTAGAGCCTGTATCACCAATGAAAGTGCCACCACCTCTCCTCCAAGACCATCTGTTCCACACCAGATCCAGCCACCCATGAAGAGCTCCCCGCAGGGACTACTCCCCAGAGGCCTGTGCTCCCTTTATACTGGTCTTCATGTGCAGCCTGGCCGCCTCCCTTCTGATCTGGTCTTCTCTCCACTCCTGGGTCCCCTCCTCCTTTGATGCAGGTCACTACTCTCTCTGGACACTCCATATTGCCACCAGGACAAAGGGTGAATTCCTTGAAAAGGCAGAGGGCCTCCCTCTTCACTTTGTCCACACTCAGGCTCTACAAAATCTCTTCAGGTGCAAACACAACCTGCCTTCTCCTGGTCGAGGTTCCCTTAGCTCCTTGGTCCTCTGACTGATTCACTTGTTTACCTTCCGTGTCTTAGCTCAACCCTCCTGCAGGTCTAATTAGGAGTGCAGATGTTTTGTTGTCTCTTTTTAAAAACAAACACTGGTCCCTATGGCTTCAGTAAAATAACTGCATTTCATTTGTAGCATAGTGATTTTTAGAACATGATTTTATATTAATCATCCAGTGAAACAGACTTACGTCAAGTTGAACAAATTGCAAGAACTCTCCCACCAGCTCTCTAGATACCGCTTGTACAAATGCCTCCCGTTTTTCCATGGGGATGAAACTGTTTAAATCGCATTTGTCTTGTAAACCTAGTAGAAAAACACAATCATATAAGAAGTTACATTTGGAAATATTTGTTTTTCTACAGATTTAATTTGGTAAAATAGCGAAGAACTGAAAAAATCCTGTATCACCTATAGTGATGTGTTCCTAACAATAATCCAACACATGCTAAGTTATAATAGCCTAAAAACAATTTCACGGTCCAGGGATACAGCCTGCGTGGCAAGCACAAGGTCCTGAGTTCAGTGCTGTAAAAAAATGAATAATTTCATTATATTTTAAAAAATATCTTCATTACTGAGGATACTATCAACATACCAATAATACAACAAAATCGACTGTTAATAAAGTTACCAGCTGAGGAAAGAAAAGTCCAAATGGTCTCAGGAAGCTCACTTGTCGTCCTTCTGCAGTAACTCAGCTGGATGATGGAAATCTAAGCTAATTCCACAGGAAAACAAGCTGACCCTCATCCTAGCTGCTGAATTCTAAGCTCCCTTCTAAGCTTTCCCTCCTAGATCTCACCTTACTGTCCTCATTATTCAACCTAAGAGCCTGTTATGCAAAGTGAGGTCCAGACAGAGGCCCTGAGTTCACCAGGGAGCTCATTAGCTTGTGCAGAAAGTCAGCCAACTGCGGTCTCTTCCCTACCCCTGTCACATAATGAGCTCAGGGACTGGGTACACCCTCCTTCCAACCAGAGTTCCCCCAGGAAAACTGTTTCACACTTACACAACCTGATGCTAGGCCTGCCTTTCTCAGAAGCCATTAATCCAAACACACAGCAATAGCAAATGAGGGAACATATTTGTAACAGGACTTCCTCACTTTGTTTTCTTTTTTTATTTTAGGGAAGGGTCTATAGGGTGTTCAGGGTCTCACTATTAGATCAGACTCTTATTGAACCACCTGTTTGCAGCCTCCCAAGAGCTGGGACTACATGCACGCGCCACCATCCCCAATCTCAGGACTTCCTCACTTTGAAAATAAAAACAAACTTGCTCCTATACAAAGAGCTTTATGGAGAATTATGGCAATTTTGGAGATAGGGAGTCATTGTGAAGATACGGTCTTAGATTTTAGTTTTTAAATTCAACCAAAAAACAGAAAATAAACGGATGACTCCCTCATCAGGAAGCCTGAGCTGTAACTTTCTACTCTCCAAGAAAGAGGGAAATGAGAATGGGCAGCACATGAATAGCAGCGGCTTACCAATTTCTGGCTTTAGAAAAAGGACAGTTCCACAGGTGCAACAAGCCCATGGAGTCATATGTGAGCTGGCAAGCTGGGGCCTGCTGCGTCCCTAACTCCGGTCGCCTTTCTCACTGCCACAAGCACCCTTGCGGCATTTCAACTGAACACATAACAATCTGAAGCCGTTAGACTAACAAACTTCTGCCGTACTTCTGATTTTTCTCCTATCAGTGACTACAGCTTCTGATGATGGCGACCATCTCGAAGTGGCGACACTGACCGCGCAAAGCTCTCACCCTTCCCAGCCAGGGCGCTGTCCCCCCGGGCGCGGGCACCTCCCCACGTCCTTGTCCACCCACCCGCACAGGGCGCCTCAGCAGGACTGCTACAGGACACCCCCGCCACTCTCACACCCGCGAGTCCCCACGGGCTGGACTGGAGTCCGCACAGGCAAATCCGAGGTCAGCTCCCGGCCCACCCCAGGCTCTAGTCCGGGCCAGCTCCGGTCCGCGTGCCCTCCGCGTCCTCCCTGGGCCCCGGGGCCGGCCTCCCGTGTGTGCAGTACGCCCGGCGCGACCCGTCCCGGGAGGACGCCCAGGGTCGAGAGAGACCCCAAAGGAGATGCCTGGGCGCCCCGCTACGCAGGCGCGCCTTACCCGCCTCCCTGCCGCGCCCCGACCCCACAGGGAAGCCACCAGCTGGCTCTGCGCGCTCACCTCCTCCGGGACGCGTCGCTTCCCGCGCTCGGACCAGATTCAAACACAACCGCCCGCGCTCGCGCGGCATCGGCCCTCCCAGGCGTCACCCCCAAGCTCTCGCGAGATCCGGGCGCTGCTCTCCGCCCCGCCCGCCAGCGCCTAGCCCGGAAGGGCAGGCCCCGTCCCGGGCGCGGTCTCGGGCGGGGCGTCCTGTGCTCCCGGACGTGTCTCTTCGGCAGTGCGCGCTTACTTATCCTCTCTTGCGTACCCCGCCTTCCTGGCCAAGGGAGAGGAGGTCAGGGAGTGGGAGAAGAAGCTGCAGGGAGAAAGAGAGCGGAGAAGGAAGCGGCGGGAGCAGGGGGGGACGGGAGGGGAGTCAGAAGAAAAGGCGGGAATGGGATGCTGGAGGTGGGGAGAGGAGCTCTCCTCGGGTGGGTGGAGGGAGGGAAGGGGGTAGGAGCTGTCAAGGGAGGAGGGAGTGGAGGAGGGAGGGACTGTCAGGGGAGGAAGGTGGGAGGGAGAGAGAAGCTGCCGGGAAGGAGGGATGGGGGTGGAGGGAGGCGCCGTCTGGAGGAGGGAGGGGGCCAAACCGTCGGGAAGGAGAGGGGGAAGGAGGGCGAGAGGAAGGCCAATCAGAGGGCTGCAGCGAGGCTCCAAATCACTACACTGTCACCATTTTTATTTAATTTTTGCCAACAAATAAGTTGGTTGGACGTTCACGGTTTTTGGTGAAAGCAAAGCCTTAGAAACGTCGTCATGGAGGCTGGGGAAATAGCCCAGTAGAATAAGCACTTCCCTGACAAGCACAAGGGCCTGAGTTCAATCCCCAGTTCTGCCAAAAAGAAAAAGGAAAAAAAAAAAAAAAACATCATGGGCCCGGGAAATAGCTTGGTAGAATAAGCACTTCCCTGGCAAGTGCAAGGACCTGAGCTCAATCCCCAGTTCCAAAAAAAAAAAAAAAAAAAGTTGGACTAAACTACTTGTCAAAGCAAATAAAAACAAAACAAAAACTATTTAAAAATCCTTCCAGCAATCACTTCTGCCTAAATAAACAAATACAATGACCTTTAATCATAATCCTTGCAGCTAGAGGAGTGGGCTAAGGACACGCACACTGAGCCAAAACCTTCAATGGCAGAGGCTGCCTTTCCCTGGGGACACAGAGAAAGGGCACAGCCCAGCCCAGCCCAGCCCAGCAGAGCCCTTGATTCCTAGGAGGGCTCGAGGGGCAGGGCTGAGCAGGACCCATTCATGTGAACCTTTCTGTCCTTTTTGTGGTTTCATGCAGTGCCTTCTATAAAAGAAAACTGGAAATTGAAAAATGTGGGTTTGACCCTTAAAGTACAAGAATTGGAGAAAAAAAAGGTGAAAATAAAGTATTCCACATGCATGTAGCAACGTGCCCACACAGACCAATTATTCTGCATGAGGAGTGCGCACTAGCAACATTTTAAGAGAAGAAAAAGCATGGCAAGCTTGAGGCCTGTCGTGGTGGCCCCTGCAGTTGGCCAGTGGCCCTGCAGGACTCCTGACTTGGGAGGCCCTGGTGAGGGCACACAAGTAAAATGGTATCCCGGACCTAGGCACCCTGACAGCTGGGTAGCGAGCCTCAGAGCCCCCAGCGGCTGGAGCAGAGACCTGTGAGGCCGAATCTGTCTTCCTTCCTGAGCAATCTAGAAAGGCACCTGAAAGGACAAAGTGATGAGTCCTGGGGATGGGGCCCCCTGGCAGACCTCAGGCAGTTACTGGAGCTCCGGGGTTCCTCCATGAACAGCCCCAAGGAGAGCAGACAGGAAGAGCCATGGAGTACATGGGTTGTGTGGGCCGCATACAGGAACACTGCATGCAGTGTTTTCTCCTGACCTATTAAGTGTGACCAGGATACAGCTGGGCTGCATGCTGGAAGCCGATGCGAAGCGTTAGGGATGCCTGTTGTAGTCTATATGTAAAATCCCAGCCCTGGGTAGGCTGAGGCAGGAGGATTGCTGAAAGCTTGAGGCCAGCCTGGGCTACATAGTGAGTACAAGCCTAGTCTGAATTACAGAGTGAGACCCTGTCTCAAGCAAACAAAGACCTGGGAAGCAGAAATGAGCGGTGGGTGTCTAGGTACCGCTGGCATCCCTGTGTCCCAGGAGGGACTGTGAGGTGGAGCCCCCAATTGTTGAAGATGAAGGGTCTGTTCGGTATTGTCCTCACAGGCCTGGACAGAGCAAGGCCACAAGCCCCCCAGAGCTCATCTCTGTGACCAAAAGACTGTCAACATGCAGGAGACCATCAAGGTATTAATATTCATTGTAAAAACAAGGACTGAAGATGTCTGTCCACACCACATGGGGGTCCATTATGCTGTGTGAGACGAGATGAGCTGTCTCCAAGGGCCACAGCATTTGTGACCCCAGCTAAGATATCTGGAGAAACAACAGGCAGGCAGGCATGGCCAGGTCAGACAGAGGGAGAAAGGCCAGCGATGGTAATGGCTGTGCCGTGACCGTGAAGCACAAGTTCAGTCTAAGGGACATCTGCGCTTGTCCTTGTTCTGCCCTGTGAGCCAGACAGGAGCGTGGGAACGCCTCACCCCTTTCTGGTCACAGCTGGAAGCCCTAGGGCTGGAGACTGCCCTAGGGAGCTCCTGGGGAGTCACTGCAGGTCCCATCAACCAGCATCACGCAAAGGCTCCGAAAGTCGTGGGGCTGGGAAGCTGAAGATTATCTAAAGTGAGTGGTGAAGACTGTATATCCTGAGTAGTCCTAAAACTACCAGGTGCATACTTTTTCGTGTGTGTGTGTGTGTTACTGAGGATTTAACCTGGAGCCTTCATAATGAACTATATCCCCATCCCATTTTTTAAAATTTTGACACAAGATCTTGCAAGTCATTAAGTTTCCCAGGCTGTGATTGAATTTGAGATTATCCTGCCTCAGCCACTCCGAGTGCTAGGATGACAGGGAGACTTTAGAGGGCGAGTTTTATGGCCTAAAATTCTTTTTCAATATAAAATGCTGTTACAAAATTGTACTCCAGAAAATGTATAGATGCTAAGCGAAGCTACTCCCCAGCCCGTGGCCACAATACCCACAATGCCCAGAGCACTGGTGCCACCAGGGGCTGGCATCTGGGTGGGTCCAGCCAGGCTAGGGGCGCACTGGAGCAGAGCTGTCAACCTTGAGCACACATTAGAATCACTGAGTTCAAAGGATAAACTCAGCCATCAGCACCACAGTGTGAAGTACCACCTGAGCAACTCTCCTTCAGAGAGAAACAGTTGTCTCCATTGTGGCCGTGCCTGACCCTATTTCCATGTATTGATATGTACAGAGCTGGCAGGACTTTGCCTTATCCCTTCAGTTGGCTTAAGTAGTGCATATTGGTCTAGCCAAGGTGCTGGTGGTGGTCTCTGAAGATGGCACGTTTCCCTGATGACCCACACCTGCAGCTCTTTAATGTGAGCTGGGTCAAGACAGGATGAAGAGCCAATGCTCCATGCTGTCAGCTGGTGTTGAGCCTCTAGACAAAGGCATGACTTCCTGGGGCTTGAAAGATTACACATCAGAGCTGAAGCACGAGACCCCAAGATGTTAGATACTATCTCAATAGTACAGTGCAAATTACTTTTTCTGCATATCCTTCTCTCTGTATATCACAGAGCTAAGTGCAGGCCTCCTACCTAGCCCAGCTCACAGTACTCACATACTTCCTGCGATTCTTACTCATTCATCCTCAAGTCACTCCTCCATGACTGAATAAAATCCAGACTCAGACAAGGCCTTTGTTCGGGACAGCCATCACTATGGCTGGACTTCAGACCTGTTGGCTCCCATGACTATAAATATGCCTTTGTGTCTTTATTCTTGCTGTGGGCTGCACTAGAAGTGGTAGGTTGGAATTAACTTGAGGAGAGTCCAATAACTTATCCATGGGATTACAAATATAAACTTCCTAGACCAAGTCGAGAACCAGGAAGCGCTCACTACACCACAGCAAGAAGCCCTGCATGTGTGCTGGAGGTGGCTGACGTGTGGAGGGCGTCCCCGAGAGGGGGCAGCAGACCCAAATGCTGCGACTGGCCCAGAGGTGAAGCATCCTCAGTGGTCCTGCCCCAGCTACTGGCCAGACTCTTAGCAGCCAGAGGCTTTTAGCACTGCAGAACACAAAAGTACAAGGATGACGAGAACAAACCACGCACACGCCTCTGAGCAAATCCCTTACTGTGTGTGTGTCACTGAGACCCCTACCCCAGGAGCCCTCCTGCCCTCTGAGCCTGGGGAGCTCCCTCACTAGGAAGGTGACAGCACAGCAGTGAAGAGAACACAAAGAGCTCTGTGAGCTCTGGTTTCCTTTCATCCTTCAGAATCAGGGTAAATACAAAGTTTGGACAAAATCTGACATAATGTGCAGCTGACAAAGTAAATGCCAGAGCACACAAGAGAGCCCTAGTGAGATGTCCAGGTTGTCAGTCAGGCATTTTGGTAAAATCTGTAAGGAAGAGACGTCCATCTGCCCCGCCTTCCCTGCTCCCCAGCTCTGCCCCGCCTTCCCTGCTCCCCAGCTCTGCAGCCTCTGGATGGTTTTCAAGCTCACTGGGCAGCGTGGCTTCCAGAGAAACAGCCTTGCTCGCTGTGTGGACGTGGAGGCTGCCTTCTCCCTGGTGCCTGGCCTCCTGGTCTTTCCGGTGGCAATTGATTGGTAAAATGTTACCAAATAGAAACTTGGACAATACGACTCCTACCTCAAGCTATAAGTGAAAGTTCACTTAGAATGGACTGGACGTTCAATTAAAGCCAAAACTATAAATGCTATATAAATTCCTCCTCCCCTTTTTCTTCTTTGTTCCCTACTTCCTTCCCTTCCTTCTCCTTTTAAACAAAGCATGTATTAGCCCATTTGACATGACTGTAATAAAATACCTGCGCCTAGGTGACTTGGTAAGGGAAATCAGCTTATGTGGCGCATGGTCCTGTGTCAGTGACGGCCTCGCTGGGCATCACACACTAAGGCCAGGGCACCTATGCTTTCTGCCTGCTTCCATTTCCTCTTTTCTTTTTTGAGACAGGACCTCAGTATGCAATTCAGGTTGGCCTTGAACTCACATTGTAACCCAATTGGCCCTCAATTGGAAGTGATCCTTCAGCCTTGGCCTCCTGAGTGCTGAGATTACAGGTGCTTGCCACTTTAAAAAAGTTTTTTGGGGGCCAGGGAGATGGCTAAGTAGAATAAGCACTCGCCTGGTAAGTGTAAGGGCCTATGTTCAATCCTTGGTTCCACAAAAAAAAAAAAAAAAGGTTTTTTTTTTTGTTTCTTTTTTTTTTGAGACCAGGCCCCCAGTTTTTCTCTTTTCTTTTCTTTTTTTAACTGTTATTTAGTTTTATCCATAACCATTAACTTAACTGCAATCCAGGTACATTTGGAGGGGAGCAAGGAAAACATGGAACCCAAAGAACTGTGATGAGAGCAGAGATGACGGGGCTTCTTGAGCAGGCAGGGCACAGGGTGCTCTCCTGAGCTGGAGAAATGGTCTGGTCTGGTGCTGGCGAAACACACAAGTCACACACGTGAGAGCTGTCCACAGTCAGTGGTGGTGGTCTTCTTGCTGGTCTTGCATTCCTGGGCCTGAAGCGCTCCGTGGCCTCCGCCGTGTTCACGCCCTCTTTCATCTTCCCGAAGACCACGTGCTTGCTGTCCAGCCACTCCGTCTTGGCAGTGCGGATGGAAAGCTGGGACCCGTTTGTGCTTGGCCCAGCATTTGTCACGGACAAGATGCCTGGCCTGTGTGCTTCAGGATGAAGTGTTCATCAGTGAATTTCTCCCTGCAGATGAATTTGCACAGATTCCCCAGGTGCTGGAATTACAGGTAGGTACCACTGTGCCTAGCTCTTCTCTTAAAACCACTGTGTCCCACTTTGGGGCTCTTACCTGACCCTCCACATGCACCCTCGAACCAGTATACACACACGTTCGTGTGCACAAGTGCTTGACCCATGGGGTCAGACGCTTCCCTCAGGCCATGCAGACTGCCTTGGTCACAGCAGGTGTGCGAAGTGCTGAGTGAAGCAAAGGCACTAAGTAGTTAGTGCACACTTGGAGAAACTCATCGGACACTGCACTGGCTACATTCCTGCATCAGGTGAGGCGGGGTGCATAAAGGAAGTTCCCAGAGCTGTTTCCTACAGGGACCGGAAGAATGCAAAGGACTTATAATGTTGTCTCTTCTCAAAAGTTTTTCTTCCTTCGGTACCAGGAATCAAACTCCTCGCATTTGCCAGGAGGGTGCTGTGCACTGAGCTATATCCCCAGCCCTCAGTCACTGCTGATAGAACAGCATTTACTTTTCAGGAAATTTTGGTGAGAGATTCGTGGTGACTATCTTGCAGCAAGTTTTTGGAAGAAAAAGATTATAAAGCATAATTAAAGATTATGCTTTAATCATAATAAATGATTAAAGAAGTTTCAGCACTTTCAGTTAGTTTTTATAAGTAAAAAGCTTAGCCAGAGAGGTGAAGCACCTTGTGAAACCGTGGCCAAGTGCAAGGGGGTCTAACAAGGTCATTTGGTCCTGAGCACTTGCTAGGAAAGCACCCGGCGCATGAGGTGGGGCCCTGCAGGGGTGGGGGCCTGGGCGTGGTGTAGCTTCAAGAAGTGCGGCCCCGCAGCCTCGGCACAGGAGTCGAAATAGCACGCAGACAGGGAGGACTTCCTCCCCTTGGCAGGCCAGCCCGGCTCCCGCAGTGTGCCTGGCGTCTGTGCCCAGTGTAGCACACTGTTGCATGTCTCCTGTGCTATCTGCGTGTGTTGTGTGATGTGATTGCTGGATTTACTATCTGGTTCTGTGTGCACTGTATACAGTGTATTGTCAGTTTTGTGTATATTGTGTATTATTTGCTGTGTTTTGTGTGTGTACTGTGTCTAGTACATCGCTCCTATGAATGCATGTGATTTGTTGTGTCATGTGTGGTATGCACTGCATTTATGTTGTGTGCTGTGCCTGTTTTGTGTGCTGTGTATTGTGTTGTCATGTGTATGGTGTACCAAGTGAATTGTGTAGTGTGTACTGTTTATATTCTGGAAAGTGCATGTGATATTTAGGGTGGTGTATGTCTGTATTGTCTTATTGTGCATGTCATATGCTGTGTATGTGTAATGTACACCCTGTCCGTGCTGTAATTATACTGTGTTGAATTGTGTGCACTGTCTATGTGCTACATGTCATGTCACATTGTACTGTATTGTGGGTGTAAGTGTGTGATACGTCAGTGTGTGGGCTGTAATCTTTTTTTTTTTTTTTTTGTACTGGGGATTGAACTCAGGACCTTGTACAGCCTGCCAGGCAGGTGCTTACGCTGCTGTGTGTGTTGTAATTTTGCATTGTCACACTCCGTAAGTCCACTCTATAAGTGATCTTGGCACCACCGCACATGTAGGAGCTGCTGGGCCACCAGCAGCCAGAGGTTTTCCAAGAGGAGTAGGGCCAGGAAGGATGCAGGTCCCGCAGAGGATGCAGATGCTGGGCTGTGGTGGCCAGGCCAGGCTCCAGGGGGCTCCTCCCTGTGCTGTGCCTCTGTCCCACCTTCAGTGAGGAAGCTAGACATGAGCCCATAGGTTCAGATCAGGAGAGAAGTAACCTGTGGGGTGAGGCGTGGGACAGAAGGGCCTAAGGCCAGAGCACCAGCAGCTGTGGGTGCTGGCACTGCCCTTGTGGTCGTCGTGGCAGTGGGTAGGTGTATGCCTTTCCACAGGCACTTTATATTACAAAGAACAAAAGCACAGAAGACACACTGCCCTGCTGCCCACGGAGGAGACTCGCTTTGCACTGTGTCCAGCCCTGCAGGAGAGAGGCACAGGAGGGGATGCAGGTGTGTGCTGGTGAGGTTCATACTCCAACAACTTGGTGTGAAGAAAGCAAAACACGGCTGCTGTCCTTTCCTGAGGTGTCCTGAAGTGAAAACAAAGAGACTGCAACGTACACACAGGGAGTCAAGGCAGGTGCAGGGCCCCCTGTGCTGCACAGGGATACCACACCTGCCCTCCGCGCTGCCTTGTGGACAAGTATGGTGGCTTCTAATTTACGGATAGGGATCTCAGGGAAAATGTGGGTTTGGACGGCAGCAGCCTCCAGGTGGTGCTCCCACCCTAGGCCATGCCCTTCCCAGACCTGGGCCACTGCCTGCACCACAGAAAGAGGGGGCATGAATCTGTCACACTGTGTACAAAGGAAGAAAGGACATTGTTAGGCACAAACCCACACAATGGACCAGAGCAGGCATTCTAGTTTTTTGGTTTTGTTTTTGTTTTGGCAGAACTGGGGATTGAACTGCCAGGGATTGCACTTGCCAGGGAAGGGCTTTTTCTACTGAGCCATCTCCTTGGCCCCAAAGAGTCACGCACACATTTTTTTAAATTCTTTTTTTTAGACCAGGCATTCTGGCAGGAGTAGAAGATTTATTGGGGGCATCAAGCAGGCTGGCTGTCTACCAGACTAAGAGCAGGGTAGCAAGGAGGGAAGGGGACTTTATAGGATTCTTAGGGAGGGTGATCATGAGCTGGAACAGCTGAGGGAGAGCTATTCTTGGCAGGCTACCTGGTCTGTGGGGGACCTTTAATGTTAATAAAGGAGAGTTTTGTTGTTGCTTGCCGAGGTCAGAGTCAGGTGGCCCTGCTCTGCAGTTTTGGGTTTGCCTCTGTGTGGGGCCATAGGGGAGAGAGTTTGGGGGCAGGGTGCCTGGGAAACTTAGAATCCTGACCTACCCGACATCCTTTTAGTATTTCTTTTGGCTGGCGCAGGCAGCTTTAAGGTTAGGTCTGGTGTGGCATGCAGAGCTGGGGATTGAACCATGGTCCCCTGAGCATGAGTTTGCCCAAGACAGCGCTTTAAACTACTGAGCTAACTCGCAAGCCCCCCCCCCCAGTACTTCATACATGACAAATAGCCAAAACGACATTTTAAGAAATGCCTTTTTTTTTGCAGGACTGGGGATTGAACTCAGGTCCTTGCACTTGCCAGGGAAGTGCTTATTCCACTGAGCCAACTCCCCAGCCCCAGGAATGCCTTATTTTTACCTTCCCTTTGGACAGTCATTGGAGACAGGATCTTGGGCAAGTCTCTCTCAGCACCCAGAACGGCATTCTCTCCAGGCCTTCCAAGTTTCTGACAGGAAATCAGCCACTCTTGCCCAGGAGGGTGAGGGGTGCTCTAGATGCTTTGTGTGTGTGCTGGGACTTCAAATAGTTTGATTACGAGGTTAGCTATGGCTCTTCTTAAACTTAGTACTCGGGTGTCTTAATATGCAAGTTTTTCATCAAATGTGGTTTTGCCTATTATTTTTTTCCTATCAGCTTCATGTGAAACACAAGTGTTTGTCCTTCTGTCACAGAAAATGATCCAAATAATGCTGCATATGAATCCCTACAAGGGGTCTGAATATGAAAAAAATTTAAAGCATAATAATAAAGGTTATATACAAAAGGAACCTGGAATTTATAAACTGATTCCAAAATAAAATGAGTTTGTAGAATCTGTGGTTTTACCACAGCATTCCACTGAGGCTTTGGAGAGGAGTTGTAATCTGACCTTCAATCAGGGGAGGGTGGGCTGGGAACTGCGACCTCCAGGCAGATGCAAACTCACTTGTGTGTGCACATGGGACCTGCACTTTGCCCGTCCCTGCCTGCAGTGTTTCTCCTGTGCACTGCATCTCCCCGCAGGACCCCTGCCTTGCACTGAGGGGCCCTGTACGTCTCTCCAGCCATCTCTGGTCCTCAGCTGAGTGACCTCTGCTCACCCATGGGCAAGTTTGGGAATTCTTTCTTGTCTGCTCAAATTTATTGCTGTGCTCTAGTGAAGTCTATAATTCCACTTACAGTATTGGAAATCCCAGAACTCCAGATGTTATACCTGTAATTTTCCTTTATTGGGGCTGTTTTGGTGAGATATCATCTGATACTTTTTTTCCTTTTTATTTTGGTGGAAACAGGGATTGAACTCAGGCCCTTTGCTTATTCTACTGAGCTATCTCCCTGGCCCCAGACTCTTTATAGTATGCTTTATTTGTTTTTGTTTTTTTTTATGCTTTACTTCTTTGAATGTATTTTAATAGCTGATTTAAGTTTTTTTGCTTTAAGTCCAACATCTGAACTTACTTAGGGAGTTTTTTTCCTGTAAATGACCTGCATATTACTGTTTGCTTGCAAGTTGGACAGTGCTCTCTCTTTTCTTTTTGGCAGAGCCAGGGATTGAACTCAGGCCCTTGAGCTTGCCAGGCAAGTGCTTATTCAACTGAGCTATCTCCCCGGCTCCCCCGGTGTTTTGCTTGGAAATTGGAGCAGTATGACACCTCTGTACATGTGATCCCTCTTCGTGTCCTCCAGGCTCTGCCCTTTTGGGTTCATTTCCTAAAAGCTGTGACCCTTGACTCCTGTGCTTGGTGGCTACGCTTTCCTTACGCACTCTGAACTGGTCTCGCACCTGCTGGGTGCGTCATTCAGGCTCCACACTGCCACCCAGGTGTGATCCGTCCAGGCCTTCCCTGCGCATGGGCACAGCCCACACACCACTGTCGTCCAAGGCCCCGGCGGATGCCAGCGTCGCCCAGCCCCGCCACCATCTCGTTCCCTGGATTCTTCCTTGACGAGCTATAGTCGGCCTCTTGTTTGTCCCGAGTGACGTCACAGGCTGAGGCAGCTGCCACCTGTCTCCCCTGAGTCTTTCGCATTCTGGAGACAGATTCCCAGGGTCTTGAGGGTCACACAGGGGCGATTCTCTGGGGAAGAGACTTTTGGGAGAGCAACAAACCCATTCTTCCCCCTCTGGGGGCTGCTGGTCTTCACTACCACTGTAGTTTTTTTTTTTTTAATTAATTTGATTGGGGCCAGGGAGATGGCTCAGAGGAATAAGTACTTCCCTGGCAAGCGTAAGGGTCTGAGTTCAATCCACAGTTCCGCCAAAAAAAGTAAAAATTAATTTTATTGAGAAACAAATAGCAATGAGACAATTTCAAAACAGGTTAGTTGGACAGTTACAATAATTAATACATTGCATATTGCTGTCTTTGTAGTAGCTATTCACAGTACAAGATGCAGATATGATATCCTGTCCAAACACTGTTAGTACAAATCTTTCTTCTCATTGAATTAAAAGAAAGTAGCTGTATATCTTTCCTATTGTGTATATAGATATGTGTAAAAATATGTAATTGTTTATTTCTATTTTTTAATTTTTCTAAAGTTTTTCTTCACATTCTATAGGGATTTGAAGTTTAACATATCAATACTTGATGGAAAATACCTGTTCGGCGCTGCGGTCTGTAACTGATTTCAGGGCCAGAGGCTGGGGCGGCGCGTGGAGCTTCTTGGCCAGGCAAGGGTGCTCGAACCCGGCCTGCTCCAGAGGTGCTGGGCTGGCTGGGGGCTAGGACTCCCCGCACTGGCCGGCCCCCTCCATGCTGGTGTGGGCTCCACGAAGTAGAGGCGAGACTGGGCCCGGGCTGTGGACGCCCTGGAGGAGGAAAACTTGGCGCTGTCTTTCTCCTCTGCCTCTGATGCTGAATTTGATGCTGTGGTTGGATATTCAGAGGACATTATCATGGTATTCAGATGATGAGTTCCAGTTACTGCAGAGAAATTTCATGGGCAAGTACTACCGGGAGTTTGAGGACACAGAGGAGAACAAACTCACCTACACGCCTATTTTAATGAATATATTTCTCTAGTGGAAAAGTACATCGAGGAGCAGCTGTTGGAGCGGATCCCAGGGTCCAGCGTGGCAGCCTTCACGACAACCTTACAGCACCACGAAGGTGAAGGGGCTGGTGACATCTTCGACACGCTGCTCACATTTACAGATTTTCTGGCTTTTCAAGAAATATTTCTGGACTATAGAGCAGAAAAGGAAGGCCGGGGACTGGATTTAAGCAGTGGCTTAGTGGTGACATCGTTGTGCAAGTCTTCTGCTGCCCCAGCTTCCCAGAACAGTCTGTGGCACTAGGTCACGAACGGGATCATTCTGGGTGTCACCAGCTAAGTAGTCTCAGAGAGACTTCCGCTGATGATGACAACAACAGAGTACGTCTTGGAAAGACTGTACTCTTCTGTAGCCCTTCATTCATGTTAAGTATTGATGGGTCCAAAATATGACCTGACCCTCCTGGCCCCATTTCTTCTGAAACACCTTCCTGTGTTCAGTAACCCTAGTGCTCAGCCCTGTGGGTGGCTCCCTCAGGCTCCATCCCCAGCCTCTCCACCGAGCACCCAGCCTATGTGGCTGTCAGCAGTGTGCAGGGCAAGAGCCCACTGTTACCAGCCTCTGTCCCCGCATGCTTTGCATGAGTCCTTTTGTGTACTCAGAGCTTTTTTTTTTTTTACATAAGTCAGCATTTCAGTCCTTCAGCTTCAGTGGAGATTTTGTTAGGGAGTATTAATTCAGGGAGTCACTCACCTGAGCTAGCCGCCAGGCCTGAGATCTCGGAATCTCCTCACCCCTATCCTGGCTGGAGGAAGCAAGAGATGGCGTTTACCTAAACGCTCCACTGAACATCCACGCTGTCTCCCTTCAGTCCTTGTAACACCATCTCCTGCTGGTTCTGACACAGCCTCCCTGTTTCTAGAAGTCTCTTTAAACATTATTTTCAAGAAAATAGTTTTGTAGGTGAATACTCAGGCTAACCTAGTAGATATGATCCTGGAACTTCCATGATTACCCACTTAAAGATCAAAGTAATATATGCTGTGTGCTCGTAGTGGTCAGTGCTTGGAAGGCAAAAATGCTTAATATACTGGGTGGATGCATGTGCTGCAGAGAGACTGACTACAGCTGTCCTGCTGTCGGAGTAAAGTCGCGCTGCTCTCCTGACGAAGCTGACTGTGCTTCTGCACACCTGCTTACTAAGTCCTTTCCAGATAAGCTGTTTGGTTGGCTTTCTGGGGGGTGGGTAGACTGCAGTCTCTTTTTCCTGTCCAAACCTCTCCTGCCAACATGGTGCCCCCTGTCCGGCTCAGCATGCGTGGGGCCGGTGGCCACTACCGGCCGCCTGTCAGCTCTCACGTAGCAGTGTTTGGTAGACCATTACCGACCTGGAAACAAGTCACATCTCTACAAAGAAGGAAAAACGGTTCAATTCCTCGTGTGTACTTTTGATTTCAGTTTTTATAGCGACAATGAGAATCGGTGCTGCTTTTCACTTCACTTGGCTCTTCCGGTTTTAAAGGATAAGCTGTAAGTTGTATGTTTGTCTGTACTAATGCGTTGCTTACTTTTGTACCATGAGTAAAATTTGAGGTGTTTTGCAAGAAGCAAAAAAGAAAGAAAATACCTGTTCCATGTTATGTCTAAGATAGTTGATATTCAGACAGACAGTGTGGTTAAGCTCACCTGCCTGTGTTATAGGGTGATAATACCATCGAGCTTCTCTTCTGGAGGACTAACAACTTAAGTTTGCAGACCAAAAATTCAAGAAAAGGAAGGGCTACAAGGACAGCCGACATTTTGGCCCTAGCTCTACCACTGTAGTTCTGAGGCTGTTGTGAGATTTTTTTTTCTTCCTATTTTCAAATAGCACATATGACATGGAGACTTGTGTAGTGCTGTGCCTTGAAACCTCATTTTGTTCAATCCAAAAGTTTTCAGATTTTCTTTTTGTAATGTTATTCATCTCTCCGTGGCCACTGCTGCTGCTGCCCCTCCCTCCCTTGGCTGCTCACGCTCTTTGCTGCTACCATGAGCTGCTGCCCTGTGCCCTGTGCCCTGTGCCCCTCTGCCTTGGAGCCGGCCAAGTGTGGACTGAAACCTCCAGTAACTGTGAGCTAAATAAACCTTTCCTTCCTTCATTTTGGGTGTCAGGTATTTGTCCCAGCAATGAGAGAAGAGTAACTGAGACATCTAGGAAATATTTGACTTCAGATTTTTCATTTTAATGTTTTGCAGTGCTGTGGATTGAACCCAGGACCTCATTCTTACTGTTGGAACACAAAACCCAACACTTACAAATTAAAGGAGGAAAGGCTTATTTTAGCTCACAATGTGTAAAGGTTTCCGTGGCTGGCTTCAAGGCAGGGTATTCTCTTACCTCATCCAGGTTCCAAACTACTAAGGGCCAGGGAGATAGCTCAGTGGCATAAATGCCTGTCTGGCAAAAGTAAGGTCCTGAGTTCAATCCCCAGTACTGTGACAACAACAAAAAAACTATTGGTGCCCCCTGCGGAGGGTCTTCCCATTGTCCATAGCCAGATCTCTGCTAAACCACTTGGCGGACTGATTTTATTTTTCTACTTTTGGTGTGGCTGTTTTTGAGATAGGGTCTTACTGTGCAGCTCAGGCTGCTGTGAACTCGCTATGTAGCCCAGGGAGGCCTTCAGCTCGTAACAGCCCTCCGGCCTCCGGAGGGTCGGGGTCATCGGAGTGTGCCGTCGTGTCGAGTTCAGCAGGCTAATTTAGAACCTCTGCCCTCACCCACGTGCACACGGCCCAGATCAGTGCTGGCAAGCCTCCTAGAGCTCTCAAGAGCCAACAGCCTATCCCAGGGTAGCACGGGTGCCATAGGTCTGCACCATGCCCCAGGTCCGGCTGTCTCCCAAGGCCCTGTCTCTGAGCAGAAGAGGTTCTGGGCAGACAGCGAGGTACAAGCCTCGACATGAGGCAAGTGCTCTACTACTTAGTTAACTCCCAACGCTTTTTAAATTTTCTTTTGAAGCCAGGTAGTGTCTCAGGCCTATTGTCACAGAACTCAGGAGGCTGAGGCAGGTGGCTCACCATGAGTTTGAGGCCATCTTGAGCTACGTAGGGAGTTCAAGACCTACCTGGCAAGAACTGACTCAAATGACAAAAAAAAAAAAAAGAAAAGAAACAAAACAAAAATAGTTCAAGTCATGCTTGGGCAAGCTAACAAGACCCACTCAAAAAAAAAAAAAAGATAAAAAATGTTCGGGGTTGTAGCTGTGTGTAGGCCCTGGGTTCAAATCCCAGGACCAGAAATAAAAATAAATATAATAACATCCCGAGACAAGCTCTCACTGTACTGCTCGGGCTGGCTCAGCCCTCCTGCCTCCGGCTTCAGCCAAGCTGGGGTCACCAGGCGTACGATGGTGGAACTTGCTTGATCCACCGAGTTAGTTAATGTAGTGGGCTGTTAACTGGTGGTCAGCTGGTTACACCCAGCTGAATTAAACTAGCATGGGAGGCCCACCTGAGGACTGTGCACAGTGGACTAAGGCAGAACTGGAGAGGCTGTTGGTTCTCTCAGGCTGTTCTGCTGGGGGCCCTCTGTGGAGGAAAGAAGAGCAGTTGTCTCCATTGTGGCCGTGCCTGACCCTATTCCCATGTATTGATATGTACAGAACTGGCAGGACTTTGCCTTATTCCTTCAGTTGGCTTTATGTTGTTGAAATTGTTTCACTTTTGTTTTTTTTCGGAACCGGGGATTGAACTCCGGCCCTTGCGCTTGCCAAGAAAGCACTTAATCTACTGAGCCATCACCCTGGCCTTCAGTTGGCTTTAAGTAGTGCATATTGGTCCAGCTGAGGTGCTGGTGGTGGTCTCTGAAGATGGCATGCATTTTTCCCTGATGACCCACACCGGCAGCTCTTTAATGTGGGCAGGGTCGAGACAGGAGGAAGAGGCCGTGCTCCACACTGTGCTGGGATCAAGCCTCGAGGCAGAGGCTGTAACTTCCTGGGGCTTGAAAGATTGCACCCCAGAACTGAGGCACCGGACCCCAAATGTTAGATACTATCTTAACAGCGTAGTACAAATTACTTTTTCTGCATATCCCTCTCTCTGTATATCACAGAGGGTAAATACAGGCCTCCTACCTAGCCCAGCTCACAGTTCTCACATCCTTCCTGCAATTCTGAGTTATCCGTAAACCACTTCTCCTTCATGACTGAATAAACCTGGGTTTGGCCCCAGATTAATTTGTTTCTGATGGCCCTCACCATGGCTGGACTTAGGACTCCTTGGCTCCCCAAAACTACAAAAAAAAGTGTTATTTATTTATTGGATCCAGGGTCTCATTACATAGTTCAGACCTGTCCATAGTGATCCTGTCTCAGCCTCTCCAGTGCTGGGATTATAGGTGTATGCCACTATGCCTGGGATTCCAGGGCTTGAAGTACCAGGGATGGAACTTGGGTCCTTGAACTTGCCAGGCAGGCACTTAGACAGCTGAGCTATCTCCACAGACCTTGTTCATTTATTTAAATGTATTTAGTACAGGGTCTACATGGTCTCACTATGCATATCGGACTCATAGTGATCCTCCTGCTTTGTCTTCCAAGTGCTGGGATTGCAGGCATGCGCCACAAAGCCCAGTCTCAATTGCTGGCTCAGTGCACCCCGAGGGCCAGGCCAGTACCGCTGAGCTATCTGGCCGCCCCCTTGTTTCTTTCAAGTAGACATCTTATATCAGAATTCCTTCTCAGTAAAATTTGTGATCTATTATTCCTTTTCATATTCAATCACCCAGGAGTTTCACAATACCAAGGAACACATGCAGACTTCCTGCCTATGTCCTGCTTTTATACTCCAATAGTTTGTTGTAATCATGTTAGGGTTAGTTGTGCTATCTCAATAGGTTTTTTTTTTGGTGGAACCGGAGATTGAACTCAGGCCCTTGTGCTTGCCAGAGAAGCACTTATTCCACTGAGCCACCTCCCTGGCCCCAGTATTGTTTATTATACTTTTCGGCACACTTCTCTTTTGTCTTTCCAAGCATCTGTCAACAGATATTTAACCTTTGTTGAGTGGAAACTTGCTAAAACAAATGGATTGCCAGGTATAGTGGTGCTTGCCTGTAATCCCAGCATTTGTGGAGCTGAGGCAGGAGGACTGCTGTGAATTCGAGGCCAGCCTAGGCTACAAAGTGAGCTCAGGGATAGCTTGAACTGCATAATGAGACCCTGTGTAACAAAGATATTAAAGAAAAGGAGGGACTTCACTCATGCTGGGTGATCGTGGACTGTGAGGAATCCCGGGAGCTGCAGCCATGCCTGAGGCTGATGCAAACCCTAAGCCTCCCCTCACAGATGCGCACCAGATCAAGAAGCTACTGGGCCTCATTCAGCAGTTGTGCAGCTACAAGCGGCTCTGGAAAGGAGCCCATGAGGCCACCAAACCCTCAACAGGGCATCTCAGAATGGCTACAGATGCAGAGCCCCTCGAGGTCATCCTGCACCTCCCGCTGCCCCATGTGTTCTGCACAACAAGCAGGCACTGAGGCGGGCCTGTGGGGTCTCCTGGCCAGTCATCACCTGTTCTGTCACCATCAAAGAAGGCTCTCAGCTGAAGCAGCAGATCCAGTCCGTCCAGCAGTCTATCGGATGGCTCTTGGTCTAAGCCTCTGGCCTCTGCCTGGCTCTCCACATGACTTTACCTCTAAAGTTATATATATTATCTGAGTTAGCCTGTAGTATTTTCAGTGGCTTTATTACAAAATATTGTCTAAATTTGGGGGGGGAAATGAGGGGCTAGCTTATAGCTCAGCAGCATAAGCACCTGTCAGCAAGATAGCTCAACAGACTAAGCTCTTGCTTAGGCAAGCACAGGGCCCAGGGTTCGATCCCTGGCAACACATGCTGTGACCGCCCCACCCCTGGGTGCGCTGAGCCAGCCACCGAGACTGGGCCTGGTAGCACATGCCTGTAATCCCAGTACTGGGGAGGCTAAAGACAGGAGGAGCTCTGTAAGTCAAGTCATGTAGTGAGACCTATACCAAATATATACAAACTAAATAAATAAAAAAGATGTATACTCCCTCAAACTTTTCATTTTTATTTACTTTTGACACAAGACTTGCTATATTGCCCGGGATGGGCTTGACCTCGCTGTCCTCATACCTCAGCACCCCCTACTCTGGGATCGCAGGTGTGCAACTCTCTCCACAGCTGACAGTCAACTTGGTTCAACAACCACACATCAAGAATAACCATCAGGAAAAATCTAAATAATACATAATCTCCGTCCTTGGTACAGTTCAGGCAGGAAAGTTTTAAATAACCCTAAGTGGTGACTGTGTAGAGCAAGCACAATGGCTGGGTTTCTGGAGGAAGATAGTTGAGATGAACAGCGCTGGCAGGTTCCAGGACGACTTCATGGTGAGACTTGAAGGAAGGCTTTAGGTGCAGTCCAAAGCTGCGAAGGTGCAGAGGTGAGGGGGGTGAGATGTGCTCTCAGGGCCATGTGCGCTGTGACTGCAGTTGGTCTTTATTCTAAGATTGGTGGACAACAGTAGAGCGACACCTTAGAGTTCAGATCCCCCTGGCTACTGGTAGAAAATAGGAGGAAGGGGGAGGGGCTGAAAGCAAAACCGGGGTAGGAGAGTGGATCACAGCCGAGTCTACAGACAGCAGTGGATGCAGAGACACTTGCATAGCACCTGCACAGGGAAGGGGCAGCAGCAAGGCCAGGTGCTCCTCAGGCCTCCAGCTCAGAGCCCTCAGAAGACAGCAGAGACTGTGGGTGTAGCAATATGATCCAGTCCCCAGGGAGCAAGGAACAAAGAGCAGAGAGCCTAAGGAAATGTGTCCTCTGTGTAATTCAGCAAGCTGGGATACAGGGAACAACAGATTCCTGGAGGCATCCTGTCTGTTCTTTGTTCTTTTACCAGGGACATTACCAACTCATCATATGTAAATTTACAGTTTGGTGAATGCCAGAAGGGGATGTAAATAGCAGTTTGTTCATAGCAAATTAGTTATGTACATTCCTTAGCCTGTTTTTAGCTCTCACAAACAGAAGTTTCTCAGTGGCTTGGAACTCACTCAGAGTGAAACAGCTCAGGAGTCCTCTGCCTGTCTACCCAGTCTTCTCATCGTTTCTTTCAGCTCTGACTGGTAACCCTGTGGCAGGCATTACGGAGCTCCTTGGGAGATGAGCAGTGCTATGTTAGGTGCAGGTGAAGTGCACTCAAGAGTAGGCGAGGCCAGCGGGAGAAGCTCAGAGTGATGGAGAGTTATGTCCACCTTACCAGGATGTCGCTCAGAGGAGTAGGAATGAAAATGAACCAAGAGGTTCAAGGAATTATGTTCTCTTAGAGGCAGCACTTTACAGGTTTCAGCCCAAAGAGCTCTAGGCAGAACGATTCCCCTAGGAGAAGCTAGGGTGGGTCCCTGTGTAGTTTGATTTCCTCCGCTTTGGAATTCCCGCAGTCTGACCCAGGAATCGCATCCCCAGCAGAGAGCAAACTGCTCTGAAGTTCGCTTTCCTCGAGCTTCCCCTGTTCCTCAGACCCACGAAGCTAGTCCTGTAAAGGCTCTAGTTGATAACACTGCCAAGCTCAATGGCAGTACAGCATCTTAATTTTTTTTGTGTGTGTGATGAATCTAAGTCAGAAAATCCAAAAATAAAGATTTCTGGCTCTTCAGCCTATCTCCTCTGATTCTGAGAACTTTTCATATGCCCAGGAGGATAAGTTGGGAAAGGAGACTAATACTTGATAAGTTTTTCAGGTGGCATGGGCACAGCAGAGAAACAGGCAGAAGGAAAAAAGGAAAGGGGTTTTATTATCATTGAGGACAAGGAGAGAATCAGGAAGATAAGATTCTCTGAACTGGAACAAAAGGAGGAGGAGGCCCGAGGCTTTTATGGTCTTTTGCCAGTGGTGGAGTTTGAGGGGGATGTTTATAAATACCGGAAGAGCTAATTGGGGACTTCCCTGAGGCAGTAGGAAAGGTGAAAGGACACTGCACCCTGGGCTGAGTTGGAGAGGAGGGGTGGTCTCTGGGAAGATAGGCTGCTGTTTTAAGGGCTTCAGCCATATTAGATGACCACTATAATAATTCAGCAATTCATACTAGGGCCAGAACCTGTCAATACTTGGGAGTTACCCTACCATATGGGACATTTGACACAACTGATACTCAAATCGGTGGAGTGACTCGGTGTTTCAACTCAGCCTTCAATGTGCGCTAAAACTCAACCTGTCTCCCTCTGCTCCTCCATATGATGATAAGCAACTTGTCCTGGCTATTTTGGATAAGGGTGCAGAAACTCGGGCTTTACTGCAAGGAAGGAAAGAGGGAGACCCAGAGGCTTATGCAACATCTCTGGGAGTTTATCCTGTTGTGGCTCAGCAGCACCCCCTAACGGACAATACCTGCATCGTGATGTACAATGGGATCACCAACCCGTAGCTTTTCAGGTAATTAAAGATTTGAAACAAGCTGTTCTGGCTTACGGAATGCAATCCAATTTTGTTATTGGCCTCTTACAAGGCTTGGGAAATGAACATAGACTTGTTCCTCATGACTGGGAAGTACTATGCCGGACTATTTTGAAACTGGGACAGTATCTTCAATTCCATACCTGGTGGGAAGATGAGGCAGAAACTCAGAACAGGACAAACAGGTCAACACTGCAACAGCAGACCAGCTTCCTGGCTCAGGTGCACGGTTTGGTATTCCGGCCCAACTCCAGTATGATGTAGCCATCATACATGTTTATGTTGTCTCGGAGCATGGGACAAGGTAGAAAAACCTGGAGAAACTCAAAGGTCTTTTGCTAAAGTAATGCAATCTCAAAAGGAGCCCTTTGTTGATTTTATCTCCCGATTTAGGGAGGCAACAAATAAAACAGACAACTGATCAGAATTTGTTACTGCACACTTTGTTGTTTCAAAACCCTAATTCAGAATGTCAAAAGGTTACGTGCTCATTAAGGCTCACGGTGCCTCCCTGGAGGGATATATTAAAGTCCAAGCAGACATTGGCTCCGAACCTTATAAAGCTAACTTATTGCCCACCACTTTGCTTTACAAACTTCATGTAACCCAAATCATACAAAGTGTTTCAATTGTGACAAGGTGGGGCATATGAGAAAGGACTGTAGAAAAGAAAAGCTAAACAACAGGACATTGCCTCAAATGCAAAAGAGGAAAACAGAGGGCAAATGAATATCACTGTAGATTTGATAAACATGGACAACCTTTACAGCAGCAGGGAAAGTGGGGTTCGGGCCCTTTTCCTTGGGGCCCTGAGATAAACAATATGGGGTATCAGCATCAACCAAAACTCACGGTCTCAGATCTCTTTCATGCTATGCCAGGAAGTGCAGTGTAGAAAATCAGCTACAACTGGCGAGTACATAAAATATATACTAATGTTTTTGGTCCCATATCAGAAAATACTGTTGTACTGATTAGTGGAAGAAGCAGCCTTACTAGTCAGGGTGTCTTTGTACAATTAAGAGGCACAGATAGTGATTATGAGGGAGAAATTCTTGTCACGATGTCCACCTCTGTACCCTTCAGATAGTAAGCAAACAGAGGATTGCTCAGTTACTACTGGTACCTTAAATAAAAGGCAATGAAAAAAGGAGGATTTGGAAGCACTGATTTTTGGTATGGTGGCAGACACTTGGGGCCAATGACCCCAATTACCTATAACCATTCAAGGCCTGGTTTTTAAAAGGCTAGTAGACATTAGAGGGGCTAGGGAGATGGCTCACTGGAATAAGCGCTTCCCTGACAAGCGCAAGGGACTGAGTTCAATCCTCAGTTCTGCAAAAGAACAAAGTAAGAAAAGACATTAGAGCTGATGTTTATTTTCCTTCTTTTTTGGAGGTACTGGGGATTGAACTCAGGCCCTTATGCTTGCCAGGGAAGTGCTTATTCTACTGAGCTATCTCCCTGGCCCCCTGATATTTCTATTATATCCTCCAAGAACTGGTCCTGTCAGTACCCCAGAACACCTGTTTCTGTCACACTTTCAGGGATAGGAACCATATCTAATATTCAACAAAGTCAAAATATGCAGATCTGAATTGGCCAGATAGCTAGAGAGGAGATTTACAACCATATGTTGCAGACATTGCTATGTATGTATAGGGCTGCAATCTGCTTTGTCAATGGAGTTCAACTTTACAGATTCTTGAGATTTTGCAGGAGACAAAGGCAATTGCTTCCCATTCAAATTTAGAGTATCAGCCAGTGTTCCTAGCTTTCTCTCCCCCTTAAGTGGTTAACTGAAGGAATGGAATAATGGCCTTTGACTAGTGAGAAGCTTTCATTTCTTAAAAATAGTTCAATTGTTAAGTGAGGACAGAACAGAGAGCTCAACAAGTCCTTGGAATTCTCATTATCATAAGAAAAAAGCAAGGAAAGTGGAGATTACAGATTTACAAAATTATCTAATGTATTTAGTACGAGGTCTCCAGGGTCTCACTACACAGATTGGACTCACAGTGACCCTGTTTTCAGCCTCCCAAACATTGTGATTACAGGTGTGCACACCCAGTCTCAATAGCTGTCTCAGCGTGTCCCACGGAGTTGGGGGTGAGGCCAGTATGGCCTGCCAGGGATGGAATCTCTGTCCCTACATCTGACTAAGCAGGCACTTTAATACGCTGAGCTATCTGGCCGGCCCCCCTTTTTTTTTTCTACAGATTTATAAAAAATTAATGCCATTATTCAACCAATGGGATCTTTACAACCTGGACTGACACAACCTAGTATGATCCCCAAGGACTGGATTTTTAACTATTATTGATTTAGAAGATTGTCTTTTTTTTGGTGTATTTTAGGGAAAGGTCTACAGGTGTTCAGGGTCTCACTACTAGATAGGACTCATAGTGATCCACCTGTTTACAGCCTCCCAAGAGCTGGGATTACAGGCATGCACCACCATGCCTAATCTCAATTACCATCTCAGCATACCCTGGGGGTGGGGCCCGCATGGCAGGCCTGGGGATTGAACCCCCAGTCCCTGCACCTGCTTAAAGGATTATCTTTTTTTTTTTTTACAGAGGATTATTTATTTTTTAAAAATTTTTATTTTATTGAAGTACAAATATCAATGAGACAGTTTTAAGATAACTTGACAAGATGGATTTAATAAATTAATACATTGCAAACTGTTTTCATAATGTTTTGGTATCGTAGAAGGTGCATACATATTATACTTACAGACATTATTATGGCATGAAAAAATTCACACTGGAGAGAAGCCCTATGTATGTACGCAATGTGGGAAGACTTTCAACCAGAATGGTAATCTTGTATTACATGAAAGAATTCACACTGAGGAGAAACCTTATGTATGTAAGCAGTGTGGAAAAGCATTCAACAGACATAGTCACTGTCAACGTCATGAGCGAACTCACAGGGATGAGAAACACCACATGTAAGCATCGTGATAAATCTCTCCACCACCACAGTGATTCTCACAAATGTGAAAGAATCCAACATGTGGGCATGGTGGTGTGTGCCTGTAATCCCAGCATTCATGAGACTGAAGCTGCAGGATCACTGCGAACTTGAGGCCAGCTTGACTTTTACCTAGGGAAACCCTGACTCAAGATGAGAAAAAATTCACCGTGGGAAGTAACCCAAATCACTTGAACCATGGGGAAAGAATTCAGTGCACAAAAACGTGATCAGATACAAGAAAAAAATGCACATATAAGAAGGTCCTATGTATGTATGCAGTGGAGAAAACATTTGCTGCAAAACTTCCATTTTATTTATTTTAAATATTTTTTATATTCTTTTTTATTTAATGTATTTGGTTGTTGCTGTGCCTCTCTCACCATGCAGCTTGGACTTGTGTTCCTCCTGCTTTCCAGCCTAGGATTACAGGTGTGTGCTGCTACACCTAGACTGGCCAACTCAGGCCTGTGCTGGCACAGCATGTGGGGGTGGGGATAGGACCGAGGTTCCTGCACTTGCCTAAGCTTGCCTAAGTAGGCACTGTCGGCTGTTGAGCTATTTTTTTTTTTTTTTTTTTTTGGTGGTGGGGAAACATTGATTGAACTTGGGCCGTTGTGTTTGCCAGGGAAGTGCTTGTTCCACTGAGTCTTCTCCCCAGCCCTGCTGAGCTATCTTCCTGGCCCCAAAGTGTCATTTATTTTTTTTTTTTTTTTTTTTTTTGTCTTTTTGAGACAGGGTCTCGCTATGCAGTTCAGGCTGGCTTTAAGCTCACTTTGTAGCTCAGGCTGGTCTCGAACTCACAACAATCCTCCTGCCTCAGCCTCCCGAGTGCTGGGATTACAGGCATGCGCCACCACGCCCGGCCCAAAGTGTCATTTAAAAATAAGAAATTCCCTTCATAATGGGGAATAACTGCATATCAAAATGTGGGACAAAATTGGCAGACACAAATGCTGTCTTACAGAATGGTGTTACATTGTAGCCAAAGCCTATACATTCAGTGTGGAAAAGTATTCAGTATACATGGAGATTGTTAATTACTTGAAAGCCCGTTTTGTAAATACTTTGAAAATTATTCATTTGGAGAACAAAAATACTATAGAACTCAGTATTTTCTTCAGATAACTCAGAGATGGAAGTATTGTTTGTGTTTTTGACAATGTTCATTCCTCCTATCCAGGAGTAACTGATAACTTTTATTATCTGAAATCCTCTTTGATGTCTTTTGAGAGTACTATAATTTTCACTATATAAATCTTTCACTTAATGAGATTGATTTTTAAGTATTTCATTTTTCTAGGTATTATTATGAAAGGTATATTATTGCTTTGCTTTTTTCTTTAATCTGATCTGTGTGTTTATATCTGGTAGCCTGAACAACTGATTTGAAGACAGCATCATGTAATACAGTAACCACTGTTGAATTCCAATTACTTTGCTTAGTGAAATTTTGTATCATTTCTTTTTTAAAAAATAATTTTATTGAGAAACAAATAGCAATGAGAGTTTCAAAACCTATTAGTAGGACAGTTTCAATAGTTAATACGTTGCATATTGTTGTCTTAGTGGTTATTCATTGCACAAGATACAGACATATCCTGTCCACAAACACTATTAGAACAAATCTTTCTATTTATTGAATTAAGAGAATGTAGCTGTATATCTATCCTAACTATTTTGAATATACAGATACAAAATGGTCCTTTATTTCTATCCCATTTTTGTTTAGTTATGGCAGAAAAGGTTATTCTATTGTCATTTAAATACTGTAGGTGTGTGAATTCAGCAAAATATTCCAATATAGTGCAACAGTCCATAATAGTAGTGGGTTATCATAGGACTGGCGATGTCAGAAGTCGTTGACTGGAGTCTTACAGCTCAGCATTTTCATACAGCTTTACTTTTTATACCTCATTTTTATCCTTTTCTGCTGGATGCTTAAGACCAAGATAAAGCAAGACCTACAGAACAAGAAATGTAGCATTTGTATCTGCAAGGTCAGTCAAATCCCCTCCAGATTTATCCTCAATCCTTGTACCACAGTTTGTAGATCCTTTGTCAGTGTCAGACATGTGGATGAGTTATGATCATTGCTTGACCAATTTGCTCTTTGTGAAATAGAGAATGTTTTCTCTCCATGTGACTCTCCTTAGGCACACTATACATATCAATCACTTTCCTTTGTGGCTCCATAATCTCCTTGAACAGAAAAATTGGGGCACAACTGAATTCCATGATGTTACAGTACAGGTTCTCTGATGTCCTGAGTATTCACTGACCTTGAAAGGCTAGTGTCAAAATGTTAGCTGTCCTTTCAGCCCTTTTTCTTTAATTTTTGGTCTGCAATCTTAGGTTGTTAGCTCTTCAGATGAGAAGCTTGTTATAATTACCCTACAATATAGGCAGTTGAGCATAGCCTCTGTCTGAATGAATATCAAACATCTTAGACATAACATGGAACAGGTATTTTCCATCAAATATTGTTATGTTAAAGTTTAATTCCTTATAGAATAAGAAAATTTAAAAAATATTTTTAAAATGTGAATAACAGTTACATATTTTTACACAGAGATTTACAAATCTAAGCATATACAGCATTGTAGTAGGACAGTCCTGTGACATTTTCTAGTCTTCACTTATTACGATTTTTTAATACTTTTTTAAACATTTACTTGAGAGACAGTATGAGAATAACTGGTGTGTCATGATGAGCACTTCGTATTTAAAAGACAAGATTTACAGGCATTCCAAACATGGCCCTACTATTATACATTGCTATCTTCAGTGCAGTTGCTTAGTTAACAGGTATCAACATATATAGTTAGGGTGAGAATCCTACCAATTAACTTCTAGTTTCAAAAACCTGCTGAAGATTCTCAGGATCACTGTCTCACCCATCTTGTACATATAAATGTATGGCTTTGCCCTTGTTGTATCATTTTTTATGTTTTTTTGTATCACTCTTTTGTATTCGTTAAAAAATAAAAATTAAAAATAGGAAAAGTGTTTTTCAATAAATCACACAGAACTTGAGCTGTGTTCATACAAGCAAAAATCATGTTTTTAATAAAATTCAAGTCTATCAAAAAAAAAAAAAAAAAAAAAAGAAAGGCTAGGGCCAAAATGTTGGCTGGCCTTGTGGCTCTTCTATTTCTCCAATTTTGATCTGTGAACTATCCAGAAGAAAAGCTGATTAGTATCCTGCAGCATATGCCATTTACTTTGCCTTATCTGACTCAATTGTTTTTAGTTGTTGTACATTTCCATTTGTGTTTCTTCTTTTCGCTTCTGATACTAGGGAGACTATACGATATTTACACATGTGTGTCTGGTTTATTTCACTTATGAGTATATGTTCAAGTGGCATCCCCTTCAATATAAATGCTTCAAGTTTATCATTCTTAATAGCTGAGTAATACTCCATTATATAGAAATACCACATCTTTTTCAACCATTCCTCATGTGATGGACATCTTGGTTGTTTCCAAGATTTGGCTATCACAAATTGTGCTGCTATAAACATAGGTACACGTATATCACTATGATATAATATATTCAGTTCCTCTGGGAAAATTCCCAGTAGGGGGATAGCTGGCTTGAATGGGATTTCTAGTCCTACTCTTTTGAGGAGTCTCCACACTGACCTCCACAATGGTTGTACCAGTCTACATTCCCACCAGCAGTGGAGAAGTGTTCCCATTTCCCCACAACCTCTCCAACATTTGTTGTTGGTTGATTTCCTTATGATAGCCATTCTTTCTGGAGTGAGATGGTATCTCAGTGTTGTTTTTATTTGCATTTCATGGATGACTAGTGATGTGGAGAACTTTTTCATGTATTTATTCGCTTCCTTAATTTCATCCTCTGAGAAGTATGTATTCATCTCAGATGCTCATTTCTGAATTGGATCTTTAAATGTGAGGGCCCTGTTATATCTTAGTTCCTTATATATTCTAGACAGCAGACCTCTGTCTGATTGCTTATTAGTTAGGATTTTTTCAAAATTTGTGGGTTGTCTTTTCACTCTGTTGACAATTACTTTTGACATGCAGAAGCTCCTCAAGAAGAGTTGATCCCAGTTGTTGATTCTTTGAAGTACTTCCCATGCAAATATATGTTTGTTCATGAACTCTTTACCTACCCCTATGTCTTCAAGAGTTCCTCCTACTTTCTCTTCCAGGAGATTGAGTGTTTCTGTTTTAATGTTTAGATCTTTAATCCATTTTGACTTTAGCTTAGTGCATGGTGATAGAGCTGGGTCAAGTTTTAGTTTTCGGCATGTAGAAAGCCAGGTTTTCCAGCACCATTTGTTAAAGAGGCTATCTTTCTTCCAGTATGATTGGCCCCTTTGTCTAAGATCAGATGGCTGAGTGTGTTCATAGAAGCTTCTATACCTTCTAAACTATTCCACTGATCCTCAGGTCTATTTCGTTGCCAATACCATGTTGATTTTATCACAGTGGCTTTGTAGTATAATTTCAAGTCAGGAATTGTGATGCCTCCTGCCTTGTCTTTATAGGCCAAGATTGCATTTGCTATTCTAGGTCATTTGTGGTTCCAAATAAATTTTAGGAACGATTTTTCTAGGTCTGGGAGGTTTGTTAGTAGCAGTTTGATAGGGATTGCATTATATCTGTACAGCAATTTTGGGAGTAGGACCATCTTCATGATGTTGGTTCTTCCTATCCAGGAGCATGGAACATCTTTCCATTTTCTGAAATCCTCTATAATCTCTTTTCTTAGGGTGTTGCAATTTTCCGTGAAAAGATCTTTGACTCACTCCCACTTAAGTGAGTCCCAAGGTATTTCATTTTCTGCGGTGCTATTGTATTGTTTCTATTGTTTCCCTTTCAGTGTGCTTGTTATCTGTGTAGAGGAATGCTATTGACTTTTCAGTATTGATTTTGTATCCTGCTATGCTACTGAATTTCCGTATCAGTTCTAGTAGTTTCGTTTTCTTTTTTTAAACATTCCTAACATTTTTTGTTTTATTTAATTTATTTTTTTATTTTCGGCACATTCAGGGATTGAACTCAGGTCCTTGCACTTGCCGGGGAAGCACTTATTCCACTGAGCCATCACCCCGGCCTAGTTCTAGTAGTTTCTTGGTGGAAGTTTTGGGGTCTTCCAAGTAAAGTATTCTGTCATCTGCAAATAGTGATAATTTAACATCTTCTTTACCTATTCTTATTCCCTTTATTTCTCCCTTTTTTCTAATGGCTGTTGCTAATGATTCCAAGACTATATTGAAGAGGAGGGGTGATAGAGGACATCCTTGTCTTGTACCTGATTTAAGAGTAAAAGATTTCATTTTTCCCCATTTAGGATTATATTAGCTTTTGGGTTGTCATAGATGGCTTTTATCAAGTTGAGGTAGAGTCCATCTATTCCAATTTTCTGTAGGCCCTTGAACATAAATGAGTGTTGGACTTTGTCAAAAGCTTTCTTTGTATCAACTGAGATGATCCTGTGGTTTTTAGATTTCAGTCTATTAATATAGTGTATTACATTTATAGATTTTTTAATATTGAACCATCCTTGCAACCCTGGATGAATCCTACCTGTTCATGGTGTATGATCTTCTTGATGATTTGCTGTATTCTATTTGCCAGGATTTTGTTGAGTATTTTTGCATCTATGTTCATGAGGGAGACTGGCCTGTAGTTCTCCTTTTGGTTGTGTCTTTCCCTGGTTTTGGAATCAGTATTATACTTGCCTCCAGAAATGATTTCGGGAGTACTGTTTTCTTTTCAATTTCATTGAAGAATTTGTGGAGTGCAAGGATATCTTCTATAAATTTCTTGTAGAATTCAGCTGTGAATCCATCAGGACCTGGACTTTTCTTCGGTAGGCTTTTTATTACGTTTCGTATTTTGTTGGCTGTTACTGGTTTATTGAGAGTTGTTATATCTTCTTGATTCAGTTTTGGTAATTTGTACCTTTCAAGGAATCTGTCCATTTCTTCTGTGTCTTCTATTCTGTGAGCATAAAGATTCTCGAAGTAACTATTGATAATCTTCTGAATTTCCACTGCGTCTGTGGTGATTTCACCCTTTTCATTCCTTATTGCATGTACTCTTGCCTCTTTTTGATAAGGTTGGCTACAGGCTTATCAACTTTAGTTTTTCAAAGAACCAACTTTTTGATTTGTGGATTCTTTGAACTGTTTTCTTCATCCAAATTGAATTAATTTCTGCTCTAATCTTTATGATTTCTTCTCGTCTTTGCACTCTGGGTTTTGTTTGCTTTTCTTTTTCTAGTTGTCAGAGGTGCAACATTAGGGTGTTTATTTGTTCCTGTCCTGTTTTCCTAATGTGTGAGTTCATAGCTATGGTTTTCCCTCTAAGAACTGCCATATTCCAGTAATTGTGCTTAAATTTTCATTGAATTGTAGATATTGTTGAATTTCTTGTTTAATTTCTTCTGTGATCCATTGCTTGCTGAGTAGGGTTTTGTTTAATTTCCACGAATTTAGCAGGTTTTTATGGTTTCTCTTGTCATTTATTTCCAGTTTCATTGCACTGTGGTCAGATAATATGCATGGGATAATTTCTATTTTCTTGCATATACTTAGGCATGACCTCTGGACTAGTATGTTGTCTATTTTGGAAAATGTCCCGTGTGCAGCTGAAAAAAATATGTATTCAGCTGTGGTTGGGTGGAACACTCTGTATATGTTCACCAGGTCAATTTGTTCCAAGCTCTGGTTCAGTTCTGCTACTTCCTTGCTAATTTTTTGTCTGGTTGATCTATCTTTTTGAGATAAGGGGATGTTAAGGTCTCCTGTTAAGATTGTGGTCTTAGACATTAAGTTTTTCATGTTCATTAAGATTTGTCTTACATAGTTGGGTGCTCCTGTGTGTGGTGCATAGACATTTATGAGTGTTACCTCTTGGTCTTGAATGTTTCCCCTGACCAATATATAGTGGCCTTCTTTGTGTCATTTGATCATTCTTGGTTTGAAGTTGAGACTGTCTGAGAACAGAATTCCTACTCCTGCTTTTTTCTGAGGTCCTGGGGCATGTAGTATTGTTTTCTATCCTTTGACCATGAGCCTATGAATGTCCTTTTGAGTTAAGTGTGTTTCTTGTATATAGCATATTGTTGGATTTTTGTTTCCTAATCCACTGTGCCAGTCTATTTCTCTTAATTGGAGAAGTGAGTCCATTTACATTGATGGTTATAATTGAAATGTGTTGACTTATGTTTGTCATGATATTTACCTCCTGTTGTGTACTCCTTTGTATCCTGTGTTTAATTGTCTGTCGTGTTTAGTGGGTTCCTTCCGTTCTCATTCATGGAGTTCTGGTCATTGTGGTCTCTCTGTAGAACATTTTTCAGTAGCCTGTGAAAGGATGGCTTTGTCATCATGAAATTCTTTAGTTGTTCTTTGTTGTGGAAGTATTTCACTTCTCCATCAAACTTGAGATAGAATTTTGCAGGATACAATAGTCTGGGCTGGAATTTGTTTTTGTGTAGGACTTGAAGAACTCTGCTCCATGCTCTCCTTGTCTTCATTGTTTGTGTAGAGAAGTTGGCTATAATTCTGATGTTTTCCTTTGAATGTGATCTGCTTCTTCTCTCCAGCAGCTTTCAGTTATTTTTGTGTTGGATTTCTGGGATCTTAGCTATTATATGTCTCGGTGTGTTTCTACTTGGGTTGAAGTTATTTAGTGTTCTGTATGCTTTGGTGACCTGAATGTTGGATTGTTTCCTCCTATTTGGGAAGTTTTCTGTGATTACTTCTCCCCAAATTCTTTTTATGTCATTTGTACTGTCTCCTTCATTCTTGATGATACTAATTATTCTCACATTGTTCATCCTGGCGTTATCTTGCAGGTGATGGATTATTTTTTCCTGCATTCTCGTTGTTTTTAAGAGATCCTTTCTCACCTTTTCACTAGCTGCTCCGGCATCTTCAAGATCTGAAACTCTGTCTTTGCTTTCACTCAAATGGTTTTGTAGACTTGTGATTAATATTTTTAGTTCTTCTATATCTCTGACTCTGTTTCATGTGTTGTATTTCTTTTCTGTACTGCTCATTCAAGGAATCTTATCATATTTCTGATCTCAATTTTTTTTAATCCATGTCTTCTTTAGAGGTAGTTATTCTTTTTCTGCAGTGTTTCTTCAAAGTTGGGTTTCCTCTGTATATTTCCGGGCTTGTTTCTGTATTTCAGATGCTATGATTTCAAAGAATTCTTTTTTTTCAAAGAATTCTTTTTTGATTTCAGAAATTATTTCTGCTTTGAGTTCCTCATGACCTTTCTGCTGTTGTGTTTTTGCTTCAGATGCTGTTAATTCATATGTTTCAGCTGGAATAGTGCTCTCTGCACTTGCTCTGGGTGAGCATTGTTTTTCCACTCAATGTTTCTGGAATTGATTCTTTATTTCAGATAATATGTAATCAGATATTTCTTTTTTAATTTGGGGAATTACTTCTCGTCTGATTTCCTCTATACATTTCTGCTGTTTTTCCTTTGCTGCTGTATCTGTTCATTCATTACAGCTGAGCTAGTGTCCTCTGCCCTTACTGGTGGACTTGAAGTCTGGGATTGTGTTTTCCCCCTTGTCTTTGTCATTTTGTATAGCACTGACCTCTGACCTTTGGTGTAGAGCTTTGGTGCAGCTATAATCTTAGCTTGTTATGAGATTTGGGTGCCAGTCTATTAAGTTTGAGATTATCCAGGTATGCCTATCCTGGATCTAGCTGTTGTGTTCAGTTCCTTTTTGCTGCAGCTCCTGTAGTTCCCCTCTGTTGGTTCCCTGGTCAGGTGAGCATGAACTGAACTGGGATGCAGAGCAAGTAATGAAAATTCTCACTGTCTTGGCTAGCTTTGAGGCGATGATCTGGAAAATTGCCGGAGTCAGCCCTCCTGTGTCAGGCAGGGTGCTCTCTAGGTGGGTGGGCCTGGGCTTTGGTGGGTCTGCTGGGCTCCTAAAAGGATAGTGAATGATCTAATCCACTAGGTAGGCTGTACTGGGTCAGCCAGCCTGTGCTGGGTCCAGGTCTACAGGCCGGAACTCGAGAAGGCTGGGAAAGATCCCTGCAGTGCAGCAGGCCTGGAGCCCTCACTCACAGGCCGGGCTGTGCTGGGTTTCCAGCCGTGGGGTGGGACTGGGGATTGCTCAGAAATGTCCGTGGCAGGCTTGGAGTTCTCACTCTAGGCCGACCTGCACTGGGTGTGGGGCCATGGGGGTGGGACCGGCAATCGCTGGGAAATGTTTCTGTGGCACAGTGTGCCTGGAGCTTTCACCGGGCCACGGGGGGGGGGGGGGGGGGGGGGGGGGGGGGGGGGGGGGGGGGGGCGGGCGGGGGGGGGGATGGTGTGGGGGGGGGGGTGGGGGGGGGCCCGCGGGGGGGGGGGGGGGGGGGGGGGGGGGGGCAGGGAATCCCTGGGAAATGTCTCTCCGGCACGGCAGGCCTGGAGTTCTACACTCACTGAACTTTGATGCCCAGGGAGTTGGGGAAATTCCCACTCGCTCAGTGGGCTTTAGGCAGGGGATCTGGAGAGGTGCTGGTGAGTGGGTCTTGAGGTTTCAGGCCGGTCACTGGCTTGGAGGACTTGGGGGCGGGGATCCGGGTAGCGCATGTGGGAAGAAGCCAATGGCTCTGCCTCAGACTCACACTCTCACTGATCTGGGAAGCCTGGTGAGTCGTGCAAATTCCTGCTCACTGGGAGAGCTTTGGGCGGGATCCAGGAGGCCGCTGGAGTCAGGCGCTCTCAGGCCGGTCTCTGGGGCTGGGCGGGCGTGGGCGGGATGGAGCTAAAAGATTATCTTTGCATTACTCCTCTTCAACCTCAGGACAGAGAAGTTTGCTTTTACTATTTCCTCCTTAAATAATAGCAAAACCTACTCCTAGGTATCAGTGGGAAGCTTTCGCTCAAGGCATGTTAAATTGTCCAACTCTGCCAGTTTTATGTAAACCAACCTCTGGGAAAGTTAAGCTGCCCATCCTGACAAAAATCAGTGGAAACAATTTGTTGCTAAGGTTGAGTCAGCTTGGGAGAATATGAATTACAGCCAAAGAGAAAATATAAGAACAAGTACCCTTTGAATATCTAGGTAATAAATTAGATCAAACATGTATCTGGCCTTAAAAGTTCAATTGTGGCAAGACTACCTACATACATGAAGTGATTTTCAAAAACTGCTGGGAGAGGTTGATTGGCTTAGGTCCTGCTTAAGAATCCCCACCTATGCCCTGAAAAACTTATTTCTTACCTTACAAGGAGATCCCATCTCTAAATATTTTAGCTGGAAAGGAGCTTTTATAGACTGAACAAATTATGTACACTGCTTAGAAAGCATTGATCCCAATCAACTGGTTGTACTTCTCTGTCCTGGGGATGATGGGGGAAATAGTGTAAAAACAATCCTTTAGTTGTTTTTCCATCTCCACACTTGCCTGCCAGGATCTTTGGCAGAAAGATTGTATTCTACCATGGCTATTTTCGCCTAATAAAGAACAGAAAAAATTGCCCACCTATATAGATAAAATTTGTAGAATCAATACTACAGGTAGATTAACATTTTCCATCTTATTGGCACAGATCCAACAAATTAATAGTGCTGCTCACTCAACAAGAAATTTTATTGTCAGAGCCAGGGAGATGGCTCAGTGGAATAAGTGCTTCCCGGGCAAGCGCAAGGGCCCAAGTTCAATCCCTGGTTCCACCAAAAGAAATTTTATTGTCAATATAAACTTTCAAATGAATGGCAACTTGCTTTGCAAGATTTCTTGGGTGACATTTGCAATAATTTTCCCAAAAATAAATGCCTTCAAGGGCTGGCCCTGCCCCTGGGGTGCACTGAGACACTGAGACAACAATAGAGTTTTGAAAACAGAAGGATCACTATGAATCCCATCTGTGTAGTGAGAACCTGTGCTAAATATATTAAAAAAAAAAAAAAAAAAAAGCCTTCAATGTCTCAAGAGACCCCAATGATACTTTTTTTTTTCTTTTTGCTTCAGCTGTTGTTTATTGACACACAGGTAGGCTCTATAGCAACAGGCCTGGAGGTGGTGGGCAGAGCGTGTGCAAGGAGTGTGATTGCAGAGAGCTGTGCACAGGCTGAGTGGGGAGGCTGAGGTGACTGGGGAGGGAATCTGAGCATCTGGGGTCAGGACCAGTCTGGCACACTGATTCCACTGTCCCATGCCCTCAGCCCCCACACTGGCAACCACAGCTGGGCTCTCTGGCATCTGCGTTCTATAGGAACTCAACAGGACACACAAAGGAGGTGACACTGTTGCCCTCCTGCATCAAGCTCTGGGAGGCCTCTTTTCTCAAAGTCCCTTGCTGGAGTGGGGACATGTTCCAGGCAGTCAGATCTGGGCCCCTGCGTTGTTAAGGGCTAATTGCAGACATACAATCTTCCCAGTGTCCCAGCTCGCTGGTGCCGCGCTACAGCCCAGAGTAAGCCACTACAAGAGTCGCTGGCCTAATGGATAGGTTGGGGGAAGGGGACGGGAAAGGGTGAGAGAAGCTCCAGGGCCTTCAGGGCACGGGCACAACATGCATGGTGTTGGTGAAGCCAGAGCCAGGGTGCCATCCGGTCAGCACAATGATCACATCTGTCTTGAAGCCTCGAGCTTTGCCAACATTCATGGCCAAGTTCACATGCAGCTCCGCATCCTCAGTCCACGCTTGCTGCACAGGGTCCTTGCACAGCACGGGAAAGATGCCACGGTACAAGTGTGCCTGGCAGGCCATCTGAGGATTGCGAGTCACAGCGATGATGGGAGCCCGTGGATATCGCGCCACTTGGTGGCAGACCTGCCAGGCTTGGTGAGCACGATTATGGCCCCACTGCAGCACTTGAAGGAGGCCTCTACGGCACCCACGGCAGTGGCTTCTGTGGGGTCACTGGTAATGGGGGCCAGGTGGCGCGGCTCCTCAAATAATTCTAAGTGGTAGACGGCAGCCTCTGCCTCTCGGGCAATCAGGTGCTGCATGTGCCTCCAGCAGGCAGTCGCCCTTGGCCGTCTCCCCAACAGCACAATGCAGTCCGCCCGTCCAGGACGCTGGCCACATTGCTGCCCTCAGCCTGGGTGGGCTGGGGCTTCTTGATCATGCTCTCCAGCATCTGTGTGGCACAGATGACAGGCTTCCCCGAGCAGTTGCAGCGCCCAATCATCATCTTCTGGGCCAGGAAGACCTTCTCTGCAGGAATCTTGACGCTGAGGTCACCACGAACCACCTGATACCATCACTGGCCTCCAGGATCTCATCAAACTTCTGCACCCCTTCGTGGTTCTCGATCTTGCTGATGATCTTGATGTTCTTGCCCTTCTTCCCCAGGACCTGCCTCACTGTGTGGACATCAGCAGCCTTGTGGATGAAGGATGCGAACACCATGTCCATGTCCTGCTCTACCCTGACTTCAGGTCCTGAATGTCCTTCTCGGACACAGCGGGCAGGTCCAGGGCAGCTCCGGGGAGGTTCACTCCCTTCTTGCTGCCCAGGGAGCCACCATTTTCCACCTTGGTCACCAGAAAGTTGGGACCTTTCTCCTTCACTAGCAGGGAAGAGCCAGTATGTTATACATTAGAAGCATGTACTGTAATGGGGTCCCACACCAGATTAAAGCTGATAATGCACCTGCCTATCTTAGTATAAGTTTTAAAAGACTGTCTTATACACTGGAACATTACTCATAGTACAGGTATTCCCTATAACCCCTAAGGTCAGGAATTATAGAATGAATAGAAGTTTAAAAGAAATGCTTAAAAAAAAATGAGAAAAAGAAAAGGGCCAGCCAAATGGCTCAGCAGATTAAAGTGCCAGGGGTTTGATCCCTAGCCAGCCATGCCAGCCCTCCCCTCAGAGCACGCTGAGACAGCAATTGAACCCGGTCTTGGTGGCGCCGGCCTGCAATCCCAGCTCTTGGGAAGCTGTAAACAGGGGGATCACTATGAGTCCAATCTAGTAGAGACCCTGAACATCCTGTAAATGCTTCCCTAAAATACACATACACAGACACACACAAAGATTAAACAGAAAAGGGGAACTGGTGTAGGAGTACACATAAGTACACCTAGATTAACGTTACAAAAAGCTTTACTTACATTAAAGCTTTAAAATTGACTGTCAGACAGATCTTCTGCTGCAGACCATCACTGGACAAAGGAAGTGAGTGTTCCTTTGCAACAGCCTGTCTTCTTTTTAAATGATATTCATTAGTGGGTTCCAGGAGTTATCCAGAGATAGGCAAGAGATTTTGCTTGTGTCATCATACACACTGGAGAAGTAACTTGGGTGCCAGCTTGATGAATAGAACCCAGAAAGTGTGCAAGTGATAGATACTCCAATTTATGAACTGTAGAGACCAACCCTGAACATGACAGCACCAAGGGCCACTCCCAAATGCCAGCCCCATTACCTACCTGGGGACACATCAAAGAGCACACAGGAGGGTGAGAGGATGCTTGAAAGAACACTCAAGAGAAAAATAGTGTCGACTTGTCCCTTGCTACAGTGGCTTTGCTGTTGCTGTTGCTAAGTGTTGAAGGACCCAGAGTTTCATTCCATGAGATCGGAGTAGAAGGCTGGCCTATTTGTATTGGGAATGGATCTCACTGCTTAAAAGCCAGCACAGAGCTTGGTTAACTACAGTTAAAAATACCACCAGGTACAAGGGAGGAAAAAGGGAATTTTTTTCTTGTTTGGAGACAAAACATTAAAGTCCTAGCTGACGATGGACCATTCCCACGCCAGGCCTGCCACCCTGCCAGAACACCAGTGCTGCTCACCGCAGCGACTGGGCACGCTGGGAGTCTGTAAGGCAGCAGCCGGGTGTCGGTTAGTGCTTCCAAGGGAAGTGTCACAGACCGGAGCCCCTACGGCTCTGCCTGGGTAGTGGAAGGGCAGAAGCTACGATGGAAACTGGACAGCAGTGATGAGACTTATACTAGCAATACAGTAAAGTGGCAAGGAGGAGGAATGTCCCCTAGTGCTTCTCATGTTCCTGGTGGACAAATTTAACATCATCTTTGGAAACTAGCTACCTCTTTAGAGCATATGTCAGTATGGAAGGTTATACATGGAGGAATCTATACTCCTATAATTTATATCAAAACTTTGAAAGAATACCACACATTTTACACAGGCATGTGTTCACCTCCCTTACCTGTTGCTTCATTGGAACCCTTCTAATTATACCAATACCTGTCACAGCTGCTCTTTATATACATGTCTAAATTCATCTATCAGCCTTAACTTTTCTAGGGATAACATTTATATTCTTAAGGCAAGGTCCAGAATTTGGCTTCCTGTACAACTACAATGCCTGTGGCAAGACTCATTCTATAATGCTGTTCCAACATTTTTCTGGAGAAACTAAACAGAACAAAAAGAATGATTGGACTCTTAATAGCCACGATTTTAAGAATAATCATAGTCACAGCCACTGCTGCTACAGCTGGTGTAGCATTGAGCCAAGGTGTACAAACTGTTCACTTTGTGCAGCACCGGCACAAGGACTCAGAACAATTATGGACTGCACAAAGACACACAGATTCATTTAAGTACTAAGATAAATAAATGACTTAGAACAAGCTGTTGTTATGCAAGATGATTGGCTTTGTTTAAAATACAACTGGAATACCTCCTCATTCTGTGTAACTCCAACTCCATGAAATCAAACTCATTTCCCATGGGAAAATGCAAAAAGGCATGTACTGTATCATGGCAATGTTGTCTCTCTCTGATATCCTGCCTCTTCAGCAACATACTGATACTACTTCTACAAATCAACAGTCAGAACTGCCTGGCACTGATCTGTTACAAGGCACCTCTAATAGCAATGAAAACCTTGAACCCTTTTGATGCTATTTCATGGTTTAGTGGGAGTATGATAATCATTTGTTGTTTCCGTACTGTGGACACAAGGACAAGCCTGCCAACAAGCCATGGATCAACAATCTAAAGTCCTCACTCTGATACTTCATAAAAATTCAGCAATAAACAGAAATAGGGGGCTGGGGAAATGGCTCAGTAGAACAAGCACTTGCCTGGGAAGCACAAGGGCCTGAGAGTTCAATCCCCTGTTCAAAAAACAAACAAAAAACCCCAAAAAACAGAAATAGGGAAGTATAGGGATATAAGCCAGAAGTCTACTATCCCCAAGGAGCAAGGAACGAAGAGCAGAGAGCCTAAGGAAATGTTTCCTCTGTGTAATTCAGCAAGCTGGGATACAGGGAACAACAGATTCCTGGAGGCATCCTGTCTGTTCTTTGTTCTTTTACCAGGGACATTACCAACTCATCATATGTAAATTTAAAGTTTGGTGAATGTCAGAAGGGGATGTAAATAGCAGTTTGTTCATAGCAAATTAGTTATGTACATTTCTTAGCCTGTTTTTAGCTCTCACAAACAGTGAGAAGTTTCTCAGTGGCTTGGGACTCACTCAGAGTGAGACAGAGCTCAGGAGTCCTCTGCCTGTCTACCCAGTCTTCTCATCATTGTTTCTTTCAGCTCTGACTGGTAACATACAACATGCAGGCACCAGTACCCCCAAACAAGAGGCCTGGAGCTCTGAGGAGGGTGTGCTCAGGCGAGAACTTCTGAGACCATGGCAGGCCAATGGGGCAAAGAACTAGAATAAAAAGGAATGGAAAGACTGCATTACTCCAGTAGTTAATCTGGGCAGATAAAAAGCCAACACAAGATGTTCTTGAGAAATAGCCCATAACACGCATGGAATACTCTAGAAGTGTTGGGGTGTAACTGCACAGCAGAGCATTTGCCTAGCATGTGCACGTCCTGGGTTCCAGCCCCGTCACCACAAGAGAGAAAGAGGAAGATATAAAGGCCAAGGAACCCTTCCTGGCTCTGAGGCAGCTTCGCACGCTGCCCCCCACTCCCCAGCAGTGTGACCCAGCACCACTGCCCTCTGGGCTCACTCTTCAGGCCCCACTTCGGCCACAGGGCCGATCGGGCGCTGCTCCTGTGTGCACATATCCTAAGCTTCATTTGTTGCTCATCTCTGCCCTACAGAAGAGACGCTTTCAAAACCCAAAGTCCACTGAGCTCGGCAGGAGAGTCAAACAAGGAGGGAGCAAGAGCACAGGCAGCGTGTGAACTGAATCCATGGCACTCACAGGTTGTAGATACACATGGCATCCAAGGCCAACTTTCCAAACCCAAGTATTCGGTCCCATATGAAAATTTCATTTCAAAAGAAAAAAGAAAAACACATCACAAGTTAACTCATGTAAAAGTTTTATTGAATAAATACATGCACCTCCATGTAAAGTGACTTAAACAAAAGGACACTCTGGGAAAAAATGGCTCTGCTGCCCTGCTCTGTGGTGGGCAAGTGGCTCGCGCTGGAGTGCACATAGGAACAGGACCAAATAAACGCACACCGTCCGCGCTGTCTACATTCTTGACAGGACTGACCTCTGAACACAGAGTACCAGGGAGTGGAAAGACAGTCACAAGGCTGCTTCTGTTTTAGTCTGAAATCTGAAAATGCCACCTTTGGACTATAAGGCACAGGATAAACCCACATGTGTAAGCTAACAGCATCACTTCAAATTCATTTAAAATAATTTTCCCTCTTTGTTCTGGCTCAAAGTAGAAATGTTAAGTTCCCTTTTCTTAGACAAAACATCATTAAAACTAAAAGTTACACTTTGAGAACAAAACAAGGCATCTTCTGTACACACACCCGGAATGCTGAGCACACCTTGAAGGTAACATGTGGTCTTCCCACATAGCTCAGCCCTCTCCTCTCTTCTGAGTGTGGAGTTGGCTACAGGGGATTGCCAGCCTGCAGCTGGGGACCTCATGCCTGGATCCTTAGTGACAGCCTGCTGGCCTCACTGCCCCAAGGCTAGTTCACTCTGTGCTCAGCTGCTTCCTGTGGGCTCTCACCCTGTACCACATCCACCATGTCTGTTTAACTTATAAAGCACTGCAGTGCGTGAAGTATGCACTGAGCAGACCGTGTGCCTGGGCGCCTACCTGAGATGCAGGGCACTGGAAAACTACCGGCATGATGGAATTTCGATGAGTGTTTCTTTTCTTTTACAGACTTGAGAGAAGCCATTCAATAGACCTATTTTTCTTTAGAAATCAAAAAAAGCTAATATTGTGAATAAACACCTCGATTTAAGATACTATTTCTCCTGACACTAAAATGGCACAGCTAAATATTTTATGTGCATATATGTTCATGTGTGCGTGGCACATTCATAAACTCTTCGCAGAAAAAACAATCGTGTAAGCTGACTGGAAATGGCTACCGAGAGGCTTCAGAAAAGTGTCTGCAGAGGACAGAGAGCGGTCACACTGCTCCTCGTGAATATGGTAATGTACAGCATCATTAGAACAAGTGCACGGCACACAGCACAGCTGCAAATGAGATGTGACACGCTTGATGGAAGGAGCGCATGCAAGGCACACTCAGTGCTCGCCACAGGCAGGACGTTTGGCTACAGGAGCTACTCACGCTTGCTCCATTTGCAAAGCTGTATCTCCCCACACTGTTCATGTGTCACACAGGTTCTTATGTCTCAGGAAGCCCCATCTCATACTGCAGCTTAAAAAGCACAGTGAAGCCTCTTTCCATGCATACTTTGCTTACAGACATGCACAGCTTGCAACACCGCTACATAGCCTCACCTCCTAAGAGGCTCTGGAGACATTCATAAATAGAAAACATGCTTTTAATAATCTAAGAAGACAACAAAATGGAAACTGTGTGACATCACCCTGATAACAGGACAGTCGTGGCATCAAATGAGGACGCAGGATACGCAGTGAGGACCAGCAGGTGCCACGGCACACAGGGTGCAGCCAGGCCCAGTGGTCCTCTGCAGCAGCACTGTGTGGCTTCATGTCTTGTGGGGGCATTGCCCACAAGAGCTGTGAGAGACCATGGCCCGTGTCTAGCACGGAGCCTCCCTCTTCACCTACTGGGACCTCACCACCCTACAAGGAGAGTGCACACAAGGGTGTCACAGGCTGGGAAACACCGAGCAGCAGCAGGCCGGACCACCTGGCAACTGCTTACTCACTAGTGTGGAAGGGCTGCCCCTGCCTTTGTAAACACAGGTTGCAGTGCGTCTCTCACTACTGCCATAGCCAGTCCAACGAGCAGCTGAGATCAACTCAAGACACTTCTTTTTATGTAAGAAATTCCTAATCAATACACAAGAGTTATGAACCAGGACAATTCCTTGACATTTTGTATCACTCAGTTATACACAGCATGTTTCCTTGTAAGCCCTTCTCTTGAGTTCTAAATAATACACCTTTACGTTTATGAGGGTGCTCGTAGTTCAAATACTTCACCTACTGGGCAGAAACATACTAATGTTTACTGATCTTTCTACTTCTTTCTTTTAAAAAGAAACACAAAATATGTTGCTGAGAATGTTTTCCTGCAAAGATGAAAATGAGTATTTGCCAAGAATTCAATAAGTTTTAGAAGAAAATATGTATTTCTTTGATCCATTTTCTTCTGAGACCAAACTAGCATGGAGAGATTATAAAAAATTAGTCTATTTACATGTGGTGCATGGTGCCCCACAGCGCTGCACAAGCAAGGCAGCAATGCTGGGAGTTCAGGCATAAGCCTCCTTGTGGGCACAGCTGGCCACACCCCACTGCACAGTGCAGTGGCTGGCCAAGCCTGGAGGAAATTCAACATAAAAACAAAACAGTAATATTGGCTGAATTTGCCTAAAAGTCCAAGAGTTTTTATAAAATTAAGGTATATATATGACTAAATACACAAAATTATAAAAATAACATTGGTACATCTGCAAAGAGGATGTATCCCAGTGGAGGTGGGCAGGGTGGTCACTGAGGGAACCTCGCATCCTGCACGGCTACGTCACCACCTGGGGTCGCGTCCCATCCTCTGTGAGGTCATACCTGAGGAAGCACAGAGAGCATGGCAGAGGGCTAAGGCTCCAGCGCAGTGCTGGACCCCCCCCCAAACCTGGCACCACCACACCCTGGAGTATGGCACTCACCACTGGGTCCAGCCCTTAGCAAGCTCTTCAGATGCCAAAGGCACCAGCACCTGGGGAAAGAGAGGGGCTTATGGCAACAGGTTAAGCAGCTCCTTTTGGGTCTTATGTCTGTCTGTCTTCTGTTTTAACCTAGTGACATGGAGCTTTGTCCCTTTTTACTGAGACTCAGTTTTTATTCTTTCGACCTTTACGGGTCATTTGTAGTAGCTCAAGCCTGACTATAACCAAGAGACCTGCCTGTCTCCAGCAGATGTAAAATTAAGTTGCCATGAAATATCTGTGGGGACAGTCCCTGGACACTGTGTGACACCATCAAGGTCTGCACTGCTGAGACTGTTCCCGGTGCTGCTGACAACAAACACAGGCCTACGAGCAGCACTCTTTCCTGGCACAGCTGAGGGAGACATGACCTCACTCGAAAGTCAAGGGCGAATGCTCAGAGGCAAGCTGAGGACCTGATGCAGAGGAGCACAACCAGCGGGGGACATGGGAAGGGTCAACTAAAAGTTCAATATGATTAATAAGCTAACAATATGAAAACATAAAATCGAGAACAACTTCAAAATGAACAACTCTTAGCACCTTATCTTACAAAGACTCACGACAGGGAAGCGTGCCCTTCCTACTGGTGCTGGCATGTGCACTCTGGGGGGCTTGAGCTGCAGGGTGCAGCAGTGGGCGAGGGCTTCTTCATACTCACCTTGCCAAGCAGCCCTTTGTCTTTGGACAGGAAACCGCCACTGTTCTTCACAGCAACATCCAGCGTCCTCCTCTGCACTTCAGGGAGTGACACGTTGAAATCAAAGCTGCAAGGGACAAGGGACTTTTTCTGTAATGCCCCAATACTGTACCTTCCTTTAACTAAAAATGACATTTCTGCCTGAGATCACTTAAAGATTACACAGGCTTTTTCCTTGTAAAGTCAGCCTCTCCTGTTATGGTATATAGGGCAGGAGGTCACTCTTTAACTTAAAGGAACTGGTGTGGAAATACAGAAAGGGAGCAGCACCTTTATAGAAGATGGAGCTGAACCAACGAATACTGATTACTATTTGCAAAATGTTGCCAAAGGGACAACACATGGACAGAATATGGCCTGAGGATGCCTGACCCATCCAACTGACCAAACAGGCAATGTCAGTCTCTGCTAAGCTGGAATACTCAAGACAGATGCAAAATGTATTATTACAATTCAGTTTTCCACAAGTTATATTTGATACATTATGAGTCTATATTTGAGATATTATTACTGTGAAACAGATCCCCATCCATAGTATTTGTAACTTGGATTTATTATGTTTAGCATCCCATAAGAAGCTCAAAATGGTGATTTATTTTATTTTTTATTTTTTGTCGTTTTGAGACAGGATCTCACTATGCAGTTCAGGCTGGCCTTAAGCTCACTTTGTAGCTCAGGCTGGTCTCGAACTCAAAACAATCCTCCTGCCTCAGCCTTCCAAGTGCTGGGATTACAGGCATGCACCACTACGCCCAGCAGGTGATTTATTTTAATAAGTGCACATGTACTGTGCTGTGCTGTAAGCTCAGCCTCTTATGCTTCTGAGCAGAGTGGAGGCTGCACGGCCTGGCCTTGCTCACTTCACCCAGACGGTCTCTCCTCAGATGAGGGAATATCTGTTATACCTCTGATCAAACACTGGATTTAGCGTCTTCTTTGATACATGAGTTTTCCTCCTTCCTGACCTCCTCTTGTCTGGCAACAAGTACATGCGGACATATGGATCAGAGCCATCTTCAGAGAAAGCGATGAGATTTCTTGTAACATAGACGAGAAAAGACTAGGTATCAGAATTTAGGAAAACAACAGCATGGTTGCCCTGAAACTCACTGTGTCAAGTTTTGATTTCATGCATGTCTAAACACCAAGAAGCAACAAGACAGCAGGGTGCAGCGCAGGGGTTAAGCTCCGATGTGTCAGGCATGAGGCCTTGGGTTCCGCCCCCAGCACCTGCGTGTGAGTGTGGGGCAGAAGGGACAGTGAGGAGTCATGGATACTAAATTCTTTATGCTGTTGCTGTTTTTCTTCCATTTGTATTTGGTACAGGGTCTCGCTAGGCAGATTGGACTTGCAGTGATCCTTTTGTTTTCAGCCTCCCCAGTGCTGGGACAGAGGTGTGGGCCACCACGCCCAGACGAGGATAGGTCAGTGTGCCCTTGGGGAAGAGCCGGTCCAGCAGGCAGGGCGGGGATTGGGATCGAACCCTGATCCCTGCACTTGCCAAAGCAAGTAGTCTGCTGAGCTATCTCAGCAGTCCTTTTCTTGGAGACAGGGTTTCACTAAGCAGCTCAGGCTGATCTGACATTTGCAGAGATCCTCCTGCCTCAGCCTCCCGAGTGCTGAGATTACAGGTATGTTGCCCCATGCCTGGCTATGGACACCAAATGCTGTGAGGCCTTTTTCATATTCTCAAGACTGCCTGACTCCGATTCTGGAGTCGAGTCTGGGGGGCCTTCTAGGTCCTTGTCTTCTAGCAGGCCTTGCCATCACATTTCTACTGGTTTATCCTAATGATGAAATGTGAGTTAGGCACTGGCCAAGCAAATCAGCCCCAGGTGCCCTGCAGCACACTGGTTTCCTCTGACACCTTCCTGGCTATTCATCTTCACCAATCCAGCCCCTGACAAGACCTACCTCCTCCACTGAGCCTGCCTTGCTCTCTGACTAAGGCGGCAGAAGTGGGTGAACAGCAGTTGGCCCTGTGACCACTCGGGATGGTTGGCCCAGGTCTGGTGAGCAGGTGTTGCTGGGCACACTGCACGGCCTCTCCAATGAGGACCGAGATATGAGAAGCTCCGCAACCACTAAGCTGAACTCCATGCTTATTAATTTTTATTTATGTGGCCTGCTCAGTGTGCCCTGGGGGGTGGGGCTGACACAGCATGTGGTGCTGGGGATTGAACCTAGGTTCCTGCCGCTTGCCTAAGTGGGTGCTTTAGACCACTTGAGCTAGCTCACTGGCCCCCTAGTTTTATTTTCCTATGTTTTCTACAGGATTTAATTTTCTTGGAGACAGGGTCTCACTCTAATTCAGGATGGACTTCAACTATGTAGCCCAGGCTGACCTTGAACTTGTTGTGGTGAACCTCCTGCCTCAGCCTCCCACGTGCTGGGATACATGCATGCACCACCACGCTTGTCTCCTACAGGTTTTTTATAAGCTGTAAATATTTATAGCATATTTTCAACAATTGCTAAAACAGAGATGGAAAATAACCCAAACCATCACCTTTAATCAGATACAGAGCAACACTGTCATCCCACTCTGACTTTATAAACTAGTACACCAGACTAGTTAAATTAAATTTCTTGAGACTGGGAGGAAAGGCACAGCCAGGCCCTTGGAGTGCCCGTGTCGCGTGGTAGGCTGTCTGCTGGACGACTGCTACAATACCCATAATCAATCCAAAAACTGTTTGGATTTTTTGATCCAAATTTTCTGACTTCTGGAAATTAACCTAAAAAATACTTCAAAAAAGGTTCACTACCATATTATACTTCTATAGATAATCTAAGTATCCAACAATAAGGCATATTATATATTTAAATTACATTATGCCAGTTCAGGAGAGTATTATAAAACCATCAACACGGTTATGAATATGACAGAAATGTTTATGAAGTGATGTTAAGAATATAAAAGGAGTAAGTTATTTACTAAGACTTTAGAAGTAGAAAATATAGGACTTTCCAGAGCTGCAGAGAAAGATTGGAATCCAGGACCTAAAGTAAAACATGAACAACGTGCTCACACATGTCTACGGGTGTGGACAGGGGAGATGACGTGTTTGTGTGTAGGGTGGAATGACTGGTGATTTTCTGAGAACTGTCTTTATTCTTCCGTTTTTTTGAGACAGGGTCTCATTTTGCGGTTCAGATGGGCCTTGAGCTCATTTTGTAGCCCAGGTTAGATTCAAATTTATAAAATGATCTGCCTGCCTCAGCCTCCCAGGTGTTGGGAGTATAGGCATTTGCCACTAACCCCAGCCCTTCAGTAATTCCAGAACTTGGGAGGCTGAGGCAGGAGGATCATTGTAAGATCGAGACCAGCTGGGCTACAAAGTGAGCTCAAGGCCAGCCTGAACCGCACAGTGAGAGCCTGTGTACAAAAAAGTCATCTGAATGGCTCATGTTAAAACTCTTCAGCTTCAACACAGACTGGGAAAACCTTTATTTTTCCTAACACCTTGGGGCTATTTTATATATATATCTCTGTATATTAAAAACAACCCAGTAAATGCATTATTAATGCTGGGCACAGTAGCATATGCCTGTAATTCCAGCACTGAGGCAGGAGGACTCTTTGAGTTCAAGGCCAGCCTAGACTACATCATGAGCTCAAGGACACCCTGGATTACACAGTGAGACCTTGTTTAAAAAAAAAAGAAAGCAAAAATGTTCTTCAGTTTGCTACTTCTTTTGAGAAGACAAAATATTCTAAGTCAATAAGACAAACATTCTCCCCCCTCCCACCCTCAAACTGCCACAGGATAAAACTAATTCTCCAAACATAAAAGGGGAAACCTGTCCCCTCTCTCTCGCTCTCTCTCTCTCTTACACACACACACACACACACACACACACACACACACACACACACACACACTCTCTCTCTCTCTCTCTCTCTCTCTACTGATTTTATCTGCTTGCTGAATGCTGTAGTTGAAGAGAGACCTGGTATTAAGAAAAGGACTAGAATATGGGCTCCAGGGTCACAGGATGCAGGTCTAGCTGATCTGCTCTTCAGAGATGCCATGGGTCCTGTCTGGGGCTGGTGGTAGGGTTGCAGGGCCACGTACTGTGAAAGGCAAGAGCGGCCCTCACCTGCAGGAGTGCACCACCACAATAAGCTTGTTCCTCTGTGAGCTGTGCCGGATGGTCAGCTGGATCTGCCCCAGCGGAGACTGCCCCAGCATCGTGCCGCTGTGGGAAGCAGAGCAGAAGGTCACCAGCTGGCCTGGGGCACACTACACGCAGCAAGACGACACACACCCTGACAGAAAGGGGCAAGTCACACAACAGGAGGCATAACGGGGAACTCTGGTATAAGCTGACCTGAAGTTGCATTCCAATCAAGGGTTCAATACGACATAACTGCTTGTCAGGGAGCGCTTTCCCTGGAGAACCCCGAGTAGAAGGACACACAGAGTTCTCCCAGGATCCTAGCTCTGAGGCTCAACTCTGCAGCATTCACTCAGCCATCCCCCTAACAAGCCCAATGAGCCCTCCCTGCACCCCTGCTTGGGGAGCAGCTCTGGAATAGGGACTGCGCTTAGCATCCCCCAAGTAGTTCAGCTACTCCCCAAATTGTGCTCCTCGGGACAAGTAGCTTCTCACTTAAAACTGTTTCCTTCATAAAAAGGAAGAGACCAAATTCTTTTTTTCCAAAACTTGAGCATGAAAAAGAATGAAAGAGAAAGCATCAGAGAGGGCCTCACAGACACGAGCACGGTCGCGTTGCTTCCGGTGCTTTCCTCGCCTCCAGCGCAGATGTGTTTCCCTTTGCCCAGTGTACATTCCTATTTCCTCACCACTGGACACACCTCCTCTAACAACAAGCAGGAAGAACAGTTTCTAAGGTCATTTACTTCTCCCTACAGGAAGTGTTAACATCTGAAGCTTGTGATACATACACTCCCTCATCAGAAACCATGGACACATCTCTGAACGATGAAGTTTAATTAAGAAACCAACACATGGCCCGGGGAGATAGCTCTGCGGTCGAAGCACCTGCCTGGCAAGCACAAGGACTCAGGATTGCTCCCAGGCACCGCATGCTGTGCCCACCACCAAGTCCAGGCGTGGAAGTGCTCGCCTAGAAACCCAGCAGTGGGGAGGTTCAGATAGGAGGATCCACTACCAGTCCCCTGTACCAAATGAATGAATGAATGAATGAATGAATGAATGAATGAATGAATGAATGAATGAATGAAAGAAAGAAAGAAAGAAAGAAAGAAAGATTAAAAAAAGAAACCAACGGCCAAAGACAATCAAACAGGGCTGGTCAGGAGCACTGGGACACTGACCCCACAGAAAGGCCAGGGCCAACTCCTACGCTGCAGCAAAGAGCCCAGCTCTCTGCCAGGCCCTCCCTGCCCCACACCAGGAGATGGCAGGCACTGTCTGAGCGCCTTCAGGGCAGGAGAGAAGCCACTCAGCAGCATCACAGCTCTGCCGTCTCCTAGTCTTTTAATGAGGAGGTCCTAGAATATAACCAGGGTTTTTTTTTAAATGTAACTTTTTTTTTTAATAGTGGTAAAGTTTATTCAAGGAAGTAAAAGTGAAGAGTGGGAGAGAAAACTGGCTCAGAAGAGCAGGCTTTGGCTGAATAAGGAGAAAAATAGGATAAAAGCAAAAATTAAAGAACATACTGCATGAGAGATGTACCCCAGGCTATCATGGAAAGTTACAATAGCCCTTCTTTTGAGACAGGATCTCGATATGTGCTTCAGACTGGCCTTGAACTCAGTGCCCCCCTCCTGTCTCAGCTTCCTAAGAATTGCGGTTACAGTGTACACTGCCATGCCCAGTGACAGGTTTGATTTGCAAAATAGCAACAAACCTTAATTAAGCTTTTCTAGAGAACTTGAAATGACATCTTATCCTCAGAGGCCAGGGAGAACTCTGGGCACGGTAACAGCCACCAAGGCAGGGCGTCCACACCCTCTGGGATGTGCACTGTGGCGGTGGGAATAGCACCTGGGTTATGGAAGTCATCAGCTCTGCGTTATAAGCCCCTGCTGTACACCCCGAATACTACGAAAACAATGGTCCCTGTTGGTGTGTGGGAGGTGGCCCCTACTGGTGCTCACAGCACCCCCTGCAATATGTGGTCATCTCTCTACTGTGACAAACGAAACAGTGGGCACGCAGTTACTTTTCAAGCTGTCGCAGCCTTTGACGCAACTCCTGGGTGGCAATGGGCAGAGACACATCTGAGGCAATGCTAGGAGTAGGCTCTTTGATGGTGGCGTGGCTTGGGGAGGCCAGGAGGCTGGAGGTGCTTCTGCCCAGGTCACGCTGGGCGGGAGGGCTGGTCTCCGGGGGCTGGGCCTTCTCTTCTGCACCAGGCTTATCTGTGGCTCCAGTGACAGGGGTAGAGGGAGCCGTGCTGTTGCCACTGGTGGCTGGAGACGCAGACACCTGAGACCTGACGAGTACTTTCCTCCCGTCTTTGGAAACGGAGGGCCGTTTCACCTGCGCTGAGTGCTGGTGGTCTGGAGGCCTTTCTTGCTTTTCAAGACGGAGCACCTACAGGTGACAGTGAACAGATACTGAAATCATGGGCCTGGGGACACGGCTCACTGGCACAGTGTCTGCCTGGCAAGTATAAGGTGGTGAGTTCAATTCTTGATACCACAAAAAAAAGAGAAAGGGAGAGGAAAAAGCCTGTTGAAATCAGTGACAATGGCAACATTCTGATGCTTGAGTGGCTTTATAGCATTTATCTACAAGGATATTTTAAAAACTTGGCTGAAAACATTAAAATAAGCAATGTTATCTATTTAACTATTTAATTATTAGAATACTGCCATACTACAAAAAGTTTCAGCTCTTCCAAAGGACTCAGCACCCTCCCAATATAAGCACTGCCTCATGCCCATCCACTCCCCTCCACTACACACATTCCTCCTCAGCTGTGAGACAAGTGTTCTCCCTGCAGAAGTCTGCTGAGTCACAAGTCCTCACAGAAGGCCGAGAGAAACCCCTAACAGGGGGGTACTAGGAACCTCAGAGAAAAGAAGTGTCCTGAAGCCATGCTCTCCAGCAGTCACACTGCGGTGTCCCGGCCTGGAGCAGCGGGCAAGCGGGGCTGGGCCATGACTCTGGCGGAAGACCTTCACTGTTTTATGCCATAAGGCAGCAGTGAACATCTTCTCATTCTGTGGCCTCCCCACATCTAGGGTTATTAGCAAAAACCAGACATCAGGAAATAGGATAGTAATGAAAAGGCCAGCAGGGTTGTGGCTTGGGGATACTGCAGTCCTTTCAAGAGACCATGCCAGTTACTGGAGTCCTGGCAAGGGACCACCGTTTCCACTACACCCTCAGCAGACTGAATCCATCTAGGTTGGACCTTTTGTGGGGTTTCATTAAATTCCTTCTCTCAACAAGCGCACTTCTGTGTGGTCTCTGCCCTCACACCACTGCCCATATCCAGGGGCCACCTGCCACATGGACCAGCCAGGACAGCACTCCAGCGCCCCTTCTCCTGATGCCCTGACTAGAATGGACAGGGGCAGGGCCAGGCGGTACCCTGAGGGCGATCTTCATCTTCAAGGTGCTGTTGGGCCCTGAGTTGCTGAGCTGGAAGCGCTGGCTCACAGTCATGTCCTCACTTGCCAGTAGTTGACTGAGTGGGATCCTTAGGGTCCCCAGACTGCATTGGTGTAGCTCATCTTTGACCTGCGAGAGTTCAGGGGGGAAAAACACACTTATCTCAGAGGGAGGACAGACATTATAGAAAATGAAGAAAGCACAAAATTTCTCTTTTTTAAGAAATATTTTGGGCTGGCAAGATAGCTCAGCGGTCTAAAGCGCCTCTCAGGGACCGCGGTTCGAGCCCCAGCACCACATGCCATGCTAGCCCCTCCCCCCAGGACAGGCTGAGCTGATCCCCCACCCCCGCAAAAAAAGAATCCGTGATGTGTAGGGAGACACTGTAATAAATAAATGAATTAAAAAAATATTTTAAGAAAGAAGAACCCAAAGATATTTTAGCCATATTTTTCATACCAACTGGGGACCACATACTGACAGCACTAAGCCACATTTTAAACAAAATTTAAAACAAGGTCTTGCTAAGCTGCCAAGCTGGCCTTCACGTGCCTCAGCCTTCTGAGTGCTGGCATTACAGGCATGTGCCACCACCCCTAGCTCCAGTATCATATTGCTACAGGCTCTCACTATGCACTCTGGACTCATATTCTCAGTACCAGGTACTGAGAACCCGGGTCCTTGCACTTGTCATACAGGTGTGTAGACAGCAGAGATATTTCCCTGGCCAGTCATGGTACTGTTTTCATAAATGACCAACTACTAAGACTCTTCCTCAGCAAGATAAAACACCATCACAATCAAAATGTATTTTTTTTTTTTTTTGTCTTTTTGAGACAGGGTCTCACTATGCAGTTCAGGCTGGCCTTAAGCTCACTTTGTAGCTTAGGCTGGTCTCAAACTCACAACAATCCTCCTGCCTCAGCTTCCCGAGTGCTGGGATTACAGATATGTGCCACCACGCTCAGCACAAGAAAATGTTTTTGACACATTTTTGTCACAAGCAAAGTGTCTTCATTTGTTCATGACAAAACCATAATGACACAACAAAGAACACTGTTTCATGCATTTTGGTATAAGAAACCTTAGTGAGGAGGTAAGAGCCTACACAGATCTGAAGGTTAGAAGGAAATATCAATAAAAATGGCATTAAGACATATTAATATGTGTGAAATTTCTAATGGTGACATTTATTTATGGACAAAATGCACTTCTAAGTATCTTTTAAGCCTTTCCTATTCAGCCTACGTGGTTGCTTCAAACGTTTATAATCTCTGATTTATCTATTTTTAATGTATTTGGTTGTAGCAGGGCCCCACTATGCAGCTCGGACCTGTGGTGATCCTCCTGCTTTCAGCCTCCCCAGTGCTGGGATTACAGGCAAGCACCACTACACCCGGATTCTGGCCAGCTCAGCCTACCGTGGGGGTGGGACTGGCATGGCATGCGCACTTGCCCCTTTAGAATCTGCTTTAAATGCATGGTCATTTCTTTATGATAAGTAACAGTAATCTTCAGCATTAGCTATAAAACAAAGGATGTCCAGCATGCAGCTGTACAGAACTGTGATTGAATAAAACAAGAACCCTGGAATTTGTACAACCTACATGAAAACAGTCAGCGAAGCTGGCACACAACTCCACAGGAAGTTGTGACTTATTTCTTTTAAAACTATAATTGGCTCGGTATGGTGGTACGCATCTGTAATCCCAGGAAGCAGAACGATTACCTAGAGTTTGAGGTCAGCCTGTGCTATGACAGTGAATTCAAAGGCAGCCTGAAATGCATATTAAGACCCTGTCTCTAAAACAAAACAAAACTATCATCACATAATCAATTTTAAATGAGACAACTAAGACGGTGTTCACAGTACCTCAAAAGTTATTTTTGAAAATCAAGATCTATTAAGTAAAAATTATTTTAAGAATTTATGAAGTAAGCCCAGTAAGGTGGTGCATACTTATAATCTCTGCACCTCAGAGGCCGAGGTGAAAAGATCACTAAATTTGAGATCAGCCTGGGCCACACAGGCTATCAAGTATGGAAGACAAACTATAGGGTACAGCTCAGCAGCATGGCACCTGCCTGGCACTCACAAGACCCTGAGTTAGCGTTCTGGCAAAACAAACTATTTGGATTGTAAACAAGTCTTCCTGGAAACCCAAGAGGAGGCGACACTCAATTTACCATGTCAGCATTACCCTGATACCAAACTAGAAAAAGACACCATAAGAAAACAATTACAGCCAGGCATGGTGATGCATGCCTATAATCCCAGCACTTGGGAGGCAGAAGCAGGAGAATCCTCATGAGTTCAAGACCAGCCTGGCCTACAAAATAGTCTAGAGCACTTGCTTAGGCAAGCCTCGGGACTACGGTTTGATCCCTGGCACCACACGCCGCACCAACCCTGCCCCAAGGTGGGCTAAGCCAGCCACCTAAAGAAAGAAGGAAAGAAAAAAAAAATCCAGGAAATGAGAATAGTGATTTACAGTGGCATATTAGGGGAAGGGGTTTGTGAAGGGGTAACGGGCACAAGGGAACCTTTTTGGAGACGGATGTACTATCCTGATTGTGGTCACGGGTCCATGGGTGTGTGCATATACAGGTTGTGATCCATCCGGCTGTACACTTTAAATATGGGTGGTTTACTATAGGACAATTCTATTGCAACACACCAATACAAAGCTACAAACAACATACCTCGACCTCAAGACCCTGTCGCTTGGGGTTGTGGACAAAGAAGGTGAAGTTTTCCTCCCACACAGGTTCATTGGTTTTGTATCGAATCTGGAAGAAATAACCCAGTATCAGCTCTGTGACATTTTCTGTACAAAGAGGCTACCAATATTGGGGTTACTTAAACTGCTCAGAAGCATAGAATGATTTTAATCAAACTCTATGACACATTTACTGGGTATGTGCCATTATATTAGTAAGTGTGGAGGGCTTCCAAAAACATGGCGAGGTAGCCTAGAGCTTCCAAGTGTGTCTGGGAAGTCAGCTAATTCCCAAATAAATAATCAGCGTGCTGGAACAGAGATGTGTGTGTGTGTGTGTGTGTATGCGCGCGTGCGTGCGTGTGTGTGCGCGTGCGAGTGCGCGCCCGCCCGTGCTCTGCAGTCCTCCAGCTTGGGGCTCCTAAAATGCTGGAATTACAGGCAAGAGCCACCATATGTGGCTCCCTAAGTCTGGAAGCTAGCTACATTTATTGAATGTTATGCACTATTATCGTTCCAATTTTAGTATATGTGCTGCCAAAGCGAGCACTGTTATGCACTATTGATGGTCTTTAAATATTTATGTAAAAAAAAATTTATTCAGTGTTCAAGAGAAACTTGGGGATTTACCTACCCATGAAATCAAGGAAAAGCATATTTACATGCTATTTTTCAATGCTCTTAGAAAGTAAGCAATATATTAACAACTTAAATGGCCAGTTATCTATGAACTTTTTTTTTTTTGTTTTGGTGGAACCGAAGCTTGAACTCAGGTCCTTGGCGCTTGCCAGGCAAGTTTTTATTCTACTGAACCATCTCCCCTGGCCCTGAACTAACTTTTTTTTTTGTCTTTTTGAGACAGGGTCTCACTATGCAGCTTAGGCTGGCCTTAAGCTCACTTTGTAGCTCAGGCTGGTCCCCAACTCACAACAATCCTCCTGCCTCAACCTCCCAGTGCTGGGATTACAGGCATGTGCCACCACGCCCGGCTATAAAGTTCTCTACTGAACCATCTCCCCCAGCCCTGAACTAACTTTTAAGGGAAGAAAATAAAGACCTAAAAAGCAAAGATCTTGATGCCCACGTAGCACATAGCTGTCCCAACTGCTGGTGACAGTGGCAGATGTGAGCAGGTGAAGACCATCCCAAAACACCAGTCCAGCACCAGCGCCTTACCTTACTCTCTTGTGCCTGGTGACCAACTGACATCTGGACAAGAGGATTTGGGTTGCTGTTTATTTTCTTTCCTGACTATTCAAAAACAAACAAAAGACAAAATAAATAGGTACATTTCACTAAAAATGGCATTTGGGTTGGTATTAAGATTCGTTTCTATTTACCTTTGATACAGAGAATGGTATCTGGGAACAATTTAACTGGAAAATAATTGCTAAGCACACTTGGACCCATGACTGCTTCTACTGTGAAACAAATTAAGAAAATTTCCATTTGCCTACAATTTGTTTTTCTGTTCTGTTTTTTTGAGACAGGGCCTTGCTGCATAGCCCAGCTTGGCCCTGACTTTGTAGTGACCCTCCTGGCTCAGCCTCCTGAGTGCCGGGAACACACATGTGAGCTACCACACCCAGCCCTTTTTGTTTGGGAGTGGGAGTCTCACTTTATTGGCCAGGCTGGCCTCAAACTCCTGGGCTTAATCAATCTTCCTGCTCCAGCCTCCCAAGTGACCAGAACCATAGGCACAACGCCACGTGCTGAGCTACACATTTTATTTTTTTCAGTGCCTGGGACTGAACCAAAGGCTCATGAACTGAGTTACATTCCCAGCCATTTTAAAATTTCTTTTTTAAAAATTTCTTTATTTTGCGCCAGAGCCTTGTTAAACTGGTACGACAGGCTCAAAATTGCCATCCTCCGGCCTCAGCCTCTTAGAATGCCGGGATTATAGGTGTGTACCAACATGCCCAGCTGCATTCCATTTTTAAAAGTTACATGTGTTGTTTTTAAGCAAGTTACTTTGGGAAAACTGAATGTTTTAAAACTCTTCAATGTTACTTACAGTTTTCAGAACTTACTAGAATAACAAAATATACCAAGTGTAGTAAATGGAAACCGAGAAACAAGGGAAAAGACAAAGGGAAAAGATCAGTAATTCAGAATACTTCTCAAGCTGGAGTAACAAAATGCCATAAAGTTTCAGGTGTATGGTTTAATTTTTAATCTAGCACTCTCCTTTCAAACATAGGCAGCTATCAGACATCAAATCTTCCTTAGCAGCTGCTAAGTAATTTTGACTAGAAGAATAGACTTCTGTTTGGAATTGCATTAAATTAAGCCAATAAAAAGGAAAATTTCAGAATAAGAATAGTAAGAAGCATTCTTTAGCACAAATAGCTGATAGAAGAAAACATAAAACAGAAGAGATACGTGACATGAGGTTTATTTACAACTTAGCCCCACAAGAAGATGTAGTTAAAAATTTGTTAGTGGAAATTAATGAGATCACAATTTTTTTTTTTTTAGTTAAGTAATTTTAGAGTCAGTTCTCAACACTGCAGCAATGACAGAAATAGGTGTCAAAATCATGACTATTGGAAAAATATTACTAGCCCAAACCTACTGTGATAATCTATTTCTGGTTCATCTTTTTGATGTGAATGAATTCTGTAAAATGAAATAAATACTGTTAAAGAATATCCAAGGTCATAGACTACTGTGGCAGCATCCTGTGTTTCCCCCCTGAATTCATTGTCTCTTCCTTTGATGTCAGAATTCCCAAGTTTCAGCAGAGATTAAGTCCTCTGTGAACCAAGTTCATTCATCACCATAATCTCTCCCTGCTCAGCCCAGAGTAGTTGCTCTGGAGCATGAAGGAGGGTCTGTTCCCTTCCTGCTCCTTCCAAGACGGGCGTGACATAGCAGCACCGCAGAGCCATCGCCAGGGACACCCCCGGTGTTGCTGAAGCCTCTGCACCTGCACGCATGCGCCTGGCCAGGGCATTTTGCAGCAGTGAGGCAGTGCTGGTCATATTACTTTACTGTGCTCATATTTTTCTTTTATGTCACAAGTATATGACAAGATAAAACAAATCTATGCTTATTGTAACCCTAAAATTTTCTCAGTAAATATTAAGGAAACACTATCAAAGTTTAACTGGCACTTTATAATCTTTCCCCACCCCTTCTTGCTTTCTTTTCATTTCCCTTTTGTGGTACTGGGACTGGAACCCAGGAGCTTTTGTACTGAGCAATAGCCTCAGGCTGCCACCCCCTTTTAATTTTTTGTTTTGAGGTATTGTCTCATTAGGCCACTAAATTACCGTGGGTGGGCTTGAGTTTGTGATGCTCCTCTCAGCCTCCCAAAAGGCTGGAATCACAGACATGTGCCACCACATCTGGCTTTGTAGTCTGTTTCAGTGTTACAGAAAATAATGGTCTATTATTTTGAAAGTCAAATGGTTGACTTTCAGACCACACGAAGTCAGGTTAAGTCACTAAGTTTCCTACCAAGACATAATGTTCAAAATGCATCTGCACAAGTCAAAGGCACAACTTACAATGAAAACAGAAACTTTAAGTCAGCTTGTCATGAATTTAATCTCAGCTCTTTACCTCTCCATAACTAGGACCTACATGTTCTGTCACTTGTACTTGCCATTTCGTGTCTGAAAAGGGGCATGCTATAATTTCCAGAATGTCAGTGTTGGGCTTCAATGAACCAAGGTAGTGACGTGACAATTATAAAATATCTATTTTCCTGCCTAAATCACTTTTATTTTAATCTGTGCAGTAATCCCATAGAAAGGATAGGACTTCCACTCTATAAAAAGAACAGACTGAAGTAGGCGGGACATTCAGGTGAGTGGTCTGACTGCAGAGCCTTCCTTTCTGACTTTGCTCTGCCCTGGCAGTTGTCAGAGAGCAAAGGGTGGTGAGGGCCAAGTACCTGTGACCAGCACTCACAGGCGTGGCAGCTGACTGGACAGCAGGAAGGGCTAATACACAGCACCCCAGGAGGCAGTCCTCCAGCTGCCTTCACCGTTCCAGGAGACACTAGTTAAAAACATGCCTGTTTGTTCACTGGAAATTTTCTATCTTTCTTTCTTTTTTGGGGGGCTGGCTCAGCCCACCCTGAGGGTAGGGCTGGCACAGCATGTGGTGCCGGGGATCAAGTGGTACCTGTGCACTTTGCCTAAACTTGCCTAAGCAGGTACTTTAGACCACTGAGCTATCGCACCAGCCCATCACTGGGAATTTTCTAACAGAATTCCCTTCCTTCAAATATTTAATCCTAAAATGTTCAGAGAAATTAGAAAAAAAATAAGACATTAAAAGTTATAGAAAACTTTTGATGGTTTGACTAGAGAATGCATAATAATGTGTTTTTAGGGAGTGGAGCTGAGTTCTCAATATACCTCATTTAACTAGATTTCAAGTTCTGGAATGATCCATTACCCAAACCCAAAGCACCACAGCCGTGAGGCTCACTCAGGCCGCTACTCAACATATTGGAAGAGGTGATTTCTTACATGTGTATTCATTGTTTGCAAGGTGTACTCTAAATAGCGTATCATCATTTCATAAATTTAAATCTAAATAAAATACAGATATTTATACTAGGGCCAAGAGGATTTATCATCTTTACAAGATTTACCTTTAGAGTCCATGTAAATTCTATCAATTGGATAAATAATAGGGTGTCTCCCACCGAACAACCAGTTACTGTGTCAGTGTGGGAGGGGTCGCCGCACACGAGGCCAGACACCATCTCTTTCAATATGTCTCAACTGACACCGCGACCTCAAGGGAGCACTGAGTTTACCTTTAATGCTCTCTGAACCGCAGCCTTCTTCAAGACACCGGGGTTAAAGTGTAATGGGTTACTCTTTCAGGTCAGAAGAAAATGAATATACCAAGGGTTAATAAGACATGCAATGAGGAGTTTATGTAAGGTTAATGACATGAAAACTTAAAAAAAATAACTCCCCAAATTAAAGTTTCTAAGATTTATACAAGTAACCATTAAATTCTTCCTGATGCTCAAAATCTTATCTTCAAGCAAAGCTTTAATCTAGAAACACCAAAACACTCTACCTTATGCTCACAAACCCTTTCTACCTGCCACCCTTATCCTTTGGGAGCTGAATAATGCAGAAGTGAGACTTCAGCAAAGGGCTGCTCATTACCGTTGCTCAGCAGTCCCCTACAGGATAGCACACCTGCAGGTCTTACGCGCTGCACTCTTCTTCTGGCCCAGGAGCCCTTACCATCAAGGGTCAGGCATCACAGGGTCCTCTTCCTGAAGTTCACCCTGGGCAAGTACAGCTGAGCCAACTGTGCTGGTTATTCCAACATGCGTCAAACCCAATGAAATGGGGGAGGGGAGCAGCACAACGTGGGGACAGGTGTGCACAGGAAGCCACGTGAGGCCAGGAAGCTGCGCAGCTTGCGGTGAGAGAGACCTGGACCTGCAATGTTTTGGGCTGATGTCCAGGTGAGATACTCAGAAGGCAGGAACCCTGCACTCCCACCTCTCATTATCAATGGAGCAGCAATAGCACCTGCTCTTTTCTTTAAAAATGACAGCTAAAGGAACTTGCCTAAAGCATCCCCATACCTAAAGGTTTGCAAAGTAGTAGATATTATATAGCTGTGTTATCTTTAAGGTAGGTACTACAAATACCTCCCCAAAGACAAATTCCACACATAGCATTATGAACCTGTGAACCTGCTAAGACAACAATTCTGCTACTCACCCTGTGGCTGACTGTCTAATCTCAGTCACTGTGTGCTCTGTGTTGTGTCTCATGGTCTGGAGAATACAATGAAGGGCATGTACGTACAGGGCCGTCCAAGCCCTGCCTAGCTGCTAGAAAATGATCTGCAATATGAGCTACTACACAAGGTTCTCACACTACCACCACAGCCAGAGAACATTTTCATTACCCATGCCTGAAGTAAAATATATACTTTATCCAAAGGAGGATGAGGGCAAGGATCCGAGCACCCACATTCTAAAGAGGTCATTTCTAAGTACTGGGGAAAGTCCTGCTGTTTTGCTTTTTCGCTTGGGGATCTGAACAGTGAAGGTGTCTGTGCATGTAGAAAATAGACAACCATGGGTAGGCAACCACTTAGAATGTACTGGCATAGTCAGGCCTTCACCCATCAGGAAGGGCTGAGAAGATGGATCTCACTTCATACTGGAAACTGGTGGGTGACAACAAGTACTCCAGCGCTTTATATAGTTCATACATTTCAATCATAAAAGTGAAGTGTAATTTTTTTTTTGGTGATTTTTGATAATGTAGGAAGAAAATTAATTTTGACCCACAGCAGTATCATAGGCTACATATGTAAAAGTTATTTGAAAATCTGACACAAGGTCACAATTATTTCCTTTCCCCAAAGGAAGCAGTTGTAGGTTGCAGAATATGACTAAGAAAACCTACTAGGGAGACATGAACAGAATTTAGATAGCAGAGCTATCTTGTCAATTATACTAGTTTATGATGACATTTTCCACTGAGATCACCAGAAGCAGAAAATTTTTCTTTAAAAATGTTAGGGTATATTGTCTTATACACCACTGCCTTACTTATACAGGGGCGAGGGCATAGAACCCAGGAGGCTTGGTCCCCCTCGCCAGTGGTGTGACTGGCAGTTCACTGATCCTCCCGGGTCTTTTTTTTTGTCTTTTTGAGACAGGGTCTCACTATGCAGTTCAGGCTGACCTTAAACTCACTTTGTAGCTCAGGCTGGTCTCGAACTCACAACAATCCTCCTGCCTCAGCCTCCCAAGTGCTGGGATTACAGGCCTGCGCCACCACGCCCGGCTTCCTCCTGGGTCTTGATCCTCCTCATCTATAAGATGGGGCAAAGCACCTATTCCATTCCCTCTTTTTAGAAATATTGTACAAGATACACTGAGAATGCTCATAGAAAGTTTCTGAAATGAAAACTCCAAAATTGCTGACTGTGATGTCCTATGCCTGAAATCTCAGTACTTGGGAGGCTGAGGCAGTTGGATTGCTGCAAGCTCAAGCCCAGCCTGAATTATACAGTGAAGCCTTGCTTAAAAAAATATAACTACCTACCTACCTACCTACCTACCTACCTACCTACCTACCTACCTAACTAACTAACTAACCTAACTAACTAAATACATACATACCTAAGAAAAGAAAATCTCAAAACTGCAGAACACCACCACTAGTTCATTAAGGGGCAATAGATCTTAAGAATCGCAGTGATTATGGAATTAAATCTCAAGACTTTCTAGACAAAATGAGTAAGTCTGAGGTTCCTAAAACCCCAAAGCAAGTGAAACCAGGCACCAACTGAGAGTACGCCACAGGTCCAGGAGTGAAGATCCCAGACATGGTCCTGGAGAACAAAACATATTCCTCATGAAATCAGATCAAAAATGCTCATGATCTATTCCAGGAAGTAAAGTTCCCTACAGTGAACTGGATCACAAGTGCAGTATGTTTCTGCTGCTCTAGGTTCCTGGGTTAAGCCACCTGAGAGAAGGAAGGCTTCCACCAACACAGTGACTTCTATCCTCCCATGACTGTGCCTCTGTGACTGAGAGGGCACTGGGTGGCTTGTGCTGAAAGAAAGCGAGTTCTAACACTGCTGTACTTGGTCACGGGGAAAACATAAACTCAAAATATTTTGTGAGAGGGCCCAGACAAATAGCTCAGTGGATTAAAGCACCTGCAAACAGGTGCAGGGGCCAGGGGTTTGATCCCCAGGACCTGCCATGTTGGCCCTGTCCCCGGGGCAGGCTGAGACAGCAAATGACACTGGGCATGGTAGCGTGCCTGTAATCCCACCTCTTGGGGTGCTGTAAACAGGTGGATCACTACAAGTCCAATCTAGTAGTGAGATCCTGAACACCCTTTAGACTCTTCCCTAAAAATACAAAAAAAAAAAAATTTGTGAGAGCTGGGGCGTTAGCTCAGCTGTCTAAGCACCTGCCTGGAAGCACAAGGACATGGCTCAATCCCTGGTATTGCATGCTGTGTCACCGCACCAGCCACCCAAACCAAGCGTGGTGGCGCAGGCCTGTAATCCCAGCACTCAGGAGGCTGCGGCAGGAGGAATGTTGTGAGTTCAAGACCATCCTGAGCTACAAAGTGAACTTAAGGCCAGCCTGAACTGCATAGTGAGACCCTGTCTCAAAAAAGACAAAAAAAAAAAAAACAAAAAAACAAAAAACAAAAAACAAAAACGTTTTGTGAAAGCTAACAAAAAAGATCTTTGCATCTCACATTGAGATGAACTACAAGAAAATGAACGTTAACGTTATGCCTGCTTTTCTTCCTCTGAGGAATTTTACTTTCTTCTGGGCCTGTAGCAGCTGAGGAACCCCAAATTAGTTTGCCTCAGATCAGATGCACTCCCCAGTGTTACAGCAGTGTTATATTTTACAAAACCAGCACAGAATGAACATGTATAACTGAGACCATGCAGGAAAATGTGCAAGGCATGCACACCATTCCACAGGAGCAGACCACATGAAGGAAGTTCCAGGCCACACTCTTGCAGCTTCCACCCAAAAAGAAAAGGAATGCTGGAGGACTCACAAACAGTGCTCTATAGACTGAGGCAGTATTTTCACAAAGTACTAGTCCCGATGCTCGCCTCCCTTTTAAGTAGCCACACCCAAAGTTTCCCTCATAGATACTCTTAGTAAAGTGGGAATGGGAGGAGAGAGTAGAGAATGGTGGGCTGTGGTCAGTGTGCACACACGAAGCATGGGGAGTCAGGTGCAGAGGTGGAGCCCAAGGGTCCTGGCACAGAGGCTGGTGGGCCTGCTGCCCAGCCCTGCAGGGTAGCAGCTGTGCTGGCTCCTTTGTCTCTGATGGCCACTTTATGCTCAAAGTGCCCTTGCAAGAGAGGAGCGGCACACTCTTTAGGCAAAACGTCGCCACATCATATCCCATAGGTTCACCAACGCTATTCTCTGTACCCCAAAACAGACAATAAACTGACTCCCAGAAGGCACCATTAAACATCATAGTATTACAACATTTTGAAATAAGCATTACTGTGATCAAAAGCAGAAACTCCCACTGTACAAGAAATGCTGCAGAAAGGTTAAATGGTTAACTTTTCCCAATTTGAAATTACAGCAGAGTTTAGATTAGAAGATTGGCCAAAGATTAAGATAAACTCTTTAAGAGAAATGTAAGAATTTAAGAAGTTGAAATCCATCAAGAAGCCTATATTGAAAGAAAGAATGCAATTACAAGCAATTACATAAACAATCTTCCCAGTATAAAAAAATGTTCAGCAATATTTTAATTAGCTTTAAACAAAATTTACTGATATATAAAGTATGGTTATTTTGTTTTGGAGCAGAACTCAAATAAACCATTTTCAAAACCTGAAAGGTGCCAAATGAAATAATTTCATGACTCATAAAGAAATGGTTTATGCACAGTAAGCTGAACTACAATGGATGAAACAATTATCACTCAAGACTAATATGTAGTGTGGAAAAGGTGAAGTAATTCATGGCTCTCTTGTCTGGAGACACTATCCACTCACTAATGCACTGATGTGAATGGACACGCGTGCTATAGTCATGCAGTGGACGACCCTGGGAACAGAACCTTGTACTGGTTAACAGTTTTCTTTTTATGTATATATATATTTTGTTTTTTCCAGACAGGGTCTTCCTAGGCCAGCTTAGGCAGGTCTTGACTCGTTGTGTGGCCTAAGATGGCCTTGATCTCCCAGTAATCCTCCTGTCTCAGCTTTCTCTGTGGTGTGACACAGGTATGTGCCACCGTGACTGGTTTAGTAGCAAAATTCTTTCTTTCAATAAAAGTGGCTATTAACTCAGTGAAACAAAGAATCATTACTTGGTGAACAAGAATATGAGCACTCAAAAAATTATCAAACTACATAATGTAACAGCGATGACAATATTACTGTACAGAGGGGGTTTAGAGTACTGCAGCAGAAGATTACACTACACTGGTATGATAAAAACAACACATTTTTCTTCTCCAAAAAGCCTTAGTGGCGTGTGTCCATGTGATGGCACATTGTTCATGACTATCCCATCATTTTCAAGGGACAAGAAAGGCAATAAATGTGTTGTTCAACTCATGCAACAAACTATGTCTTTTATGACAAGAGAATTACAAACCAATCAAAGGAACTCTCAGGTGACTATGGCTCTTCAAATCGCCGTACTGAGTAATCACAGAATTAGAAGAGCTTAGAAAACAAAAGCTATTACCTACAAACTATACTTTATACTTTTTTCCTGAGAGCAAAACAATTTTGCTGCAAACAAGCACTTTTAGGTTGTAAATCACACTTTTGTTTGACAGTGGACCATGTCTCTTTGTTCTGCTAGAGTACCTGGATACCTGAAGGCTTGGCATACCTGTTCAGCAGTGCCACGCGCCCCAACACCACAGGAATTGCCAGACACAGCAACTCTTGCAGCATCCAGTTATGTCCTAGCTACAGTTTGTAATCAGAACCGCTTCGTCTCATTCCCATTCCAAGTAGAGAAAATTGCCACCTTGGGGCAGCTAAATTTTAATAACAAGATAAACATCACACACAAAGCAAGTGCTGACTGGTGTCTCTCTGTTGCTGTGTTTGCACTCAAAGAGCAGTGCAAACACAGCAGATGAGACCGTCAGATGATTCATGGACACTGAACAGAGCAGTGGTTTCCAAGCAAGATCTGCTGCCAGGGAAAATGTCCTAGCGTTGTGTTACCTACCGGAAGATTCCGCGCCGAATCCAAGTACAAGATCAGCAGTGCAGAAGAAAGACCATCGTTGGCTTGATCTTTGTCAGCTCTGATGTCTGTCAGCACCTAGGAGGGGAAAAAGCCTTAGTGGGTGTGTGTCCACATGATGGCACACTGCCTGCAACTCTATTACTTCCATCATGCTCAAGGAACAAGAAAGGAATGAAGGTGCTGTTCAACTCATGCAACAAACTGTCTTTTATAGGACAAGAGAATTACAAATGGGTCAAAGGGAACACTCAGGTGACTATGGCTCTTCAAATTGCTGTACTGAGCAATCACAAAATTTGAAGAGCTCAGAAAACTGATAGAATGACCACTACATTATATCTTTAAAAAATTCTAATAATGGCACACACCAGCATTCTAGGAGGCTGGGGAAAATTGGATTACAAGTTTGAGATTATCCCAGACAACTTAGTGAGACCTTGCCTCAAAATAAATATCAAAACTAAAAGGGCTGGGGATATAGCTCAGTGTGGAGAATGTAGGTGCAACCCTCAGCACTAGAACAACAACAACAAAAAAAGCAAAAAAAAAAAAAAAAAAAAAAAAAAAATTCTGTTGTTTTTAATTTATCCAGATATGACACTAAATGACTTTTAACACAGCAATCAAAATTAATGGCACTATTTTTACAAATCAAGTAGCAAGACAATGTGAGACAAATCCCCGGGATCAGGAGGGCTGACCCTGCGGGCAGGCGTGTGCGCACCTTGTCGAGGTGTGAGGCATCCGGCAGCAGGCAGAGCCACTCCAGCTTCAGGTGCAGCTTTCCTCTGGGAACCTCATCCAGAGTGAACCACTGAGGAGAAATTATGAAAGCTCAGAAGTTCTCCAGAATCAAAACTTCGTGTTAAGCTTCTTCTCTGTACACCACGCAAGTTCTCACTGACCGCAGGCAGCAAAGGTTCTCAGCACTGGCTGTAATGCACATGCCCGTGAGCGCACACTCTGTGTTCTCACAACACGGGGGCTGGGGCTGGCTGGAGACTGCTCTTAGGCTTTACACACAGTGCGCCCTAATGATTGAAGTCCTGGAGAAGTACTGAGCACAAACCCTACACCCTGAGCACATGGCTCCGATGTCCCTGGGCTGTCCTGCACCGGGAATCCTTCTGCAGATGGATGCACGGGGGATTTAGAGGCCAAGCTGTAAAACATTGCTCCCTAAACACTGAACATCAGTACTGAAGAAGTTCACGTATTTGTTTTAATCATCACTATCTGCCTATTAGTAAAATAGTATCAGGTAGTTTCAGCTTAAAAACACAAAATAATTAATAAAGGAGGTCCCCAAACACTCAGAGGCAAAAAAAGAAATACAGTAGGGTAAGCTTTACCTATTCTGTTCAGCGCTGTGAACACCTGTACACGGACGGGTGCTCTGCACAGACACACAGCTCTGGACGCCACAGTGCATCAGTGATGGGTGGTGAGGCCAGTCACTCTTCCCTTACTTAAATCTTCCTGTCTTTTAGAAGCCTCTGTACGTTTTAAAAAATGTTTTATTCTGGTAATATCCCTGCTTGGGGTGGTGTCATCTGGCTGTAAATGCCCACTGTATTTGGGTACCTTTTTGAGTCTGACCACAGTATGCCATCTCTGCTAGGAACTCCAGCACCATGGAAACTGCCCTCACAGCCTATGCGTACTTCCTTCCTGTAGGGGGCAGACTGTCTGCAATGACCTCTGCCTCATGACCGGAAGAACTGCTAGGTATAGTAGCTAGGACTATTATCAAAGGTCTATACTCTTCTTCATATTTGTGAAGAAAACGTGGTCCCTGTAGTACTGGCTAGGAGCCCTGCACTGGGTGCGTGGGTGGGCGGCAACAGCAAACCTCATCTCCTCTGGCACACTCCTTTGGCACTAAGTCAATGTTTATTAAATGAACCACACTCAGAACTTACTTCATCTAAAAGGCGCTCCTTTTCAACTTCAGTGAGATCAATCATAAGACTATAGGAATAACAGAGAAAATTTAGAAAACATTTCTTACAGTGGAAAGAAAAAGTACTCTAGAAATGCAACAAAATGCTAGGTAATTAATAAGAAAACAGGTTGTTTTCCCAAAAGCTCTCTCCAGCTGATGTTCCACTGCCAGAAGCAGAGAAAAGAGCAGGGCTGGGTTTCTGTGCTATCAGAATACCCAGTTTGGCTCAGCTGAAGTCAGAGCTATAATAAACTAGTCCTTTCCAAGGTGAATTTCACTCTAAAGATATTTAAAAATGTTCCAGCCTCTTAACATTCCCAGTTTCCTTGGTATCGCCCCTTAGCACTGTGGACCCAGTTACCCACAGGATGAACCGGGCCTCTGACCTGCTCCGCAGCCTTGTCAAGCCTCACACTGGGATGTCCAAGAGGAAGCCTGCTGCAGTTCTCCTGAGCAAGCCCACGCTGGCCCCCGAGGAGCAGACTGAGTATGACAGAAAGTCACACCTGTGTCTTGTCAGCATGTCCTGGATTCTGACCTCTTATCAGGCCCCAGCCAGCCTGCAGCCTGCAGCCTGCAACCTGCAACCCACATGCTGATTGCATCACAATGCACAGTCCACCCTCATCCTGTTCACAGTGGTCCTAGGTGCGCTGCTCCATTTATCATGGACTTTGCGGTTAGCGTGTATGGCACTCTGGATGTGGCACAAACCTCCACAAAGTCATGCTTATGTTCTTTCTTCCTCAGTGAATTCAGTTAAATAATAAAGATCAGGTTGAGGGGATCGGGGAGATGGCTCAGTAGAATAAGTGCTTCCCTGGCAAGTGCAACAAGGCCTGATTCAATCCCCGGTTCCAGGGGAAAAAAAAAAAAGACAGAAAATGTTTTAAAAAAATCAGGTTGAGGTGTATTTTTCAAAGATCATTTTTCACCAACCATATTCATTATTTAACTGAAGTAAACAAATCAATACTTATTCTCCCAATGCACAGGCACAGTGTAAATAACTGTATCCCAACAAACTAAAAAAGCTTTAAGGCCCCATTTTCAGAGTCTACAAGGGCATGCCTGGGAACTCCCTGCACCAGAGCAGGCCCTGCACACGGCACCTGCAGGCTTAGTTGGGCTGATTCTAATGACTGCACGTGAAGCACCTACCTAGAGGCGACTGTGACAGGCAGCCACGCTGGACACCTGACTTCCCTTCAGTGTGACGTTTTAGTATGAAAAATGCCTTAAATCTAAGTGACAAATGTTAGCTGTAGGAGCCACTTAAAAATGTACACATATAAGTAAGCACAAACTGATATTTGCTAGTGTGACCCACAGTAGACGCTCCTGCGCCTCCCCAATGCTTGAGGGTCCCTTCACCTTCCTAAGAAGTCATCTCTGTCTGGGTCTTCATCAAAAAGCTCAATTTCCAACTCTTGTCCAGGGTGCTCATACACTAAAGCCTGAAAAAAAGAAAGATCAACGGTGAGTAGTTACTAAATCTGTACTAATACAACCATCTATTAAATTGATCATTACAGCAAATTCATGTACTTCTTTTGTATGTATTTTTCTCTATCTATAAACAATTTAAAATTTTTATTGTTGGAGGGCTGGGCAGATAGCTCAGTGTCATAAGTGCCTGCCTGGCAAGCACAAGATCTCCAGTTTGATCCCCAGTACCACAAAAATAAAATAAAATTTTTACTGTCAAACCACACTCCATAACTGGGCTACCTAAAATATCTGCCACAGACAAACAATCTACTGGGCCTTTCTAGGTATCTGAATTACATCTCAATAGGTGAAACGCAATCCATCAAACCAGGCCAGAAACATTACCCCAAGCCTGAACAAGGACAGAAGACAGGAACTGAAGGGGCACGCCATGCACTACTGTTCTTAGGGGCAATCATGACCTATAAAAGCCTGTACCTTGGAAAAAGGAACATTTTTACACTGTTGGTACAAATATAAACTAGTATTACCATTATGGAATTCAGTGTGAAGATTCCTGTAAAGGCTAAAATTAGAAATTCCGTTTGGGTATCTTCCAAAACTAATTAAGGACACTGTAGCACACTGATACCTAAATGCCAATGTTTGCTGTAGCATAATTTGTAATAGCTAAGTATGAAAGTGGCCTGTATGTTCATGAACAGATGAATGGATAAAGAAAATGCAGTGTTACATACACTGGAGTACTCTTCTTTTGCTATGAAGAACAAAGGAGTCACTTGTAGGAAAATGAATGCATCATAAAACCCTAATGTCAAGTGAAACAAGACACACAAGCCTAAATTTACATGGTTCCCCTTGTATGAGAACATGAATCAAGAACAAAATGAAAGACAGACAACAGGAAGCAGGGAGACAGAGCTTTCTCAAAGGGGAAGAGGATTAAGATTTGGACGGAGGGGGAAAGGGAGAAGTGAATGAAAAAAGAATTAAGGTATGCTGTGCACATGCACCAGCTCCCCACAAGCAACATAAGCATTATGTACTGCAAACACATACTAAAAGAAAGTGAGCTGAAAAACAAAAAAGCCCCATGCATTCTGATACACCGATTTTATGTGAAGAGCTACAAGTGGGAGAAACCAGGTCAAGTGAAGAAAAGCATCTGCACTGCCCTCGCATGGCACCATGCACGCTGCACTGAGCAGAGCCTCCCCAACAGGTCTCCTCAGTGGGGAGGCCATCAGGCACCCTGTGGGTCTCTGCTCATGGACACGTAAGGAAGCACAGTAAATGTAAGGCTCACAAAGCAGTGGATTCCCAGTTCTGCATGTTTCTCTGAATTAATGACCACACAGAACACTTCACACTTAGGAAAAGAAAGGCTATTCACATTATGGAAAATATTTTCCCAACTATTTACCTTGATTACAGTGCATAAAACTAAGGTTTACAAATCTTATGTGTTCATATGACAGTAATGTAGTAGGGCAGAGAAAAGGAACAGATGGGAAATTAAAGAAGATTTAATTGATGGCCCAAGTCGGGGGCACTCCTGTGGAACAGGCCTGAACCAGAATCAAACACCGCCACTCAGTCATCCACCTACCTCATACACTTCGTTCCATTTGGGGCTGAGGTTCTCTTTGATGACCTTGCTTTGGAAGATTTGGTTTCCCACACGGATAACTCCATAGGGGTCTGACTTTCCCTTGACCAGGCCCTTGAGATAAGTATCTTTACCCTGAAGATCCTGAGCTTCAATGAAATGGATCCTGAGAACACCCTGAAAGAAGGACATTTAGACCGTTCAGAGTCTCATTTATGGAAGATGGGGGATGGCTGTGTACCCAGGCCTGTCCTAAGGGCTGGGGGTGTTGAGGGAGTAAAAGACCTTCCTCCAAGCAGCATGTGTCCCAGTAGGGACAGTAACAGTGTGACAGATCAGGAGACAAGTGCTAAGGAAAGACCACAGCATCTACATGATGCTGGCTAAACAGGAGGACAGACACCTCTGCAAAGATGAAGGTGGCCATGGCAGGGGCCATGCAGGACGAGCCATGTGACAACTCCAGAACCTGTGACACCTGAACACTGAGCAGAGGTACTAGTGGAGCAGTGTGTTCAGATCCAGGAATTCGATGACACCGCCTGTGTGGATGGCCAAACAGTCCCAGTCTGGTGCTCGGTAGTGGTAACTAACATGACATGTCAGGCCTGCTACTAAGTGCTTGATACACAGTTACTGTATATGCCACTCCAGTCTTGGAACATTTGTATGAAATAGTGTTTTACAAAGGAGGAGAAAATTGATGCATTATTCATCAACTTTAAACGTAAGTCCTTTTTTTCAAATAAAGAAAATTCACTTCTATTTCATTCAAGGCAAAGAAATATGGTAGAATTCAGGCATTCTACCCCTCAAACTATTAAAAAAATTGTCATAAGACAAGCATCCCTATAGGTAAATATATTCAAGCATTAAAATTGGGCATATTCGATCCTACCTGTAATCTCAGCTACTTGGGACTCTGGGGCTGGAGGATTGTTAAGTTTCAGGCCATCCTGGACAATGCCGTGTGAGACTTTTGTCTCAAAATTATTTGTAATATGTGTGTATGTGGGGGGAGTGTGTGTATGTGTGCAAGAAAGTGACATGGAGATACTACTGCTCCATGCTAGAGTGGTTACCTAGCATGTGTGAAGTCACGGTTCAATCCCTAGCACCTCAGCAATACATAAGGCCATGCCTACAACCCTAGCACTCAGGGGAGCTGGCTGAGGCAGGAAGATCTCAGATTTGATCCCAGCAAGCAACTTAGCAAAACTTTGTCTGGGAAAAAAGTTTTAAAAAGAGTGGGGATACAGTTCATTGTGAAGACCCTAGGTTGTGTTCAGTACTAAATTAAAAAAAAAAAAAGTTTTCTTGTTTCTGTTGTTGTGTAAGATCTGGCTCTATCTCTCAATAGCACTGGCTTTCAAGCCCCCAGAGCTACATGTGGCTGAATCCAGTGCTCACTGTCCTCAGGGCACACAAGGCCCTCACAACAGAGGCACGAAGAGTCCTACCTGTGAGACTGCCCTGCATCCTCAGGAAGAGACTGAGTTAAGGAAAACAGGCATACTTGTCCAATAGGCCATACTGGATAAAATCTGCCTAATGCCAACAATATAAATAATGTGGGTTTCAAGTTAGCTAGTCTTTAAGGAATGTCAAGATACAGCCTTTGTGTGTTTGTTGATTTGTGTACTGAGATCTAATGTAATCATAAAAAGTAAAAAGCATCAGGGTAGAGCTATCTCCATTTTGGGACACAAATGGAGATAGCATGCCTGCTGAAATAGCCCTGACTTAGCTCCAATTTCAGCATGCTCCACCCTCCAGCCCTCCTGGAGGACGAGGTGCAGACGAACTCACAGATATAGACCCCAGCAGTGACACCCACCTGCACCAAGCCCCACTGTAGCCAGGGAGGCAGCTCCGCCCAGTGGCAAGCCCTTACAAGCTGTACACACAGGGAAGGACTCCAACATCTGCAAACTTACAGATGTGGAAGCTAAGACCCTGTTCTGTCACTTTCCTCGTCACCACATTCCAAAGTCTGAGAGAAAACTCACATAAAGCATCCTATCAGAATTCTCACGTCAGCAGTGTCACCTGGCTTGGTGCTAAGAGCTGCCACATTTTAGTAAAAACACAAATAGTATGTACCTTCTGAAATAGCCAGGCTGTCTGCTCAAAGCTATCACTAGAGCTTTGAGCATTTGCAGATCAGCGCCACCACAATCTGGAGAATGTGCTGACTCACAGCCACCCCGAGCTGCCAGCCTGTGGGGCAGAGGTGCACGAGCACACCTCTGGAGCAGGACAGCAGGGTGGCTACTTCTGCACCAGATGCTGTCAGGAGAAACACAAGATGGTGGTGCAGCACCTGCACAACGCCCATGTAATTGAAACGGCGCTTAGCATGTTTTCTAGGGTTAGTGGATGCTGCAATACACTTACCTTTGGTACAGGAAACCGCAGTTGAGCTATCTGAACTTCACTGACAAGAGGAACAGTGATTCGATTGGGAAGCACCAGATAGTTTGATATTATATCCAAAATGATAGTATCGGATAAGCCACTGTTAGTTGGGAAGTAAAAAAACAAAACAGACATCAACACTTGTTATCAGCTTTAACAACAAAAATACTACAAGCATGATATCCATTAACAGTGGATTATAGCTCTCCAAAACAAAACTGTAGTTCTCCAAAACAGAATTTAAAGCCAGCATTTGTTCTCTTCTGTACTGGAGAGTAAACCCAGGACCTTCACACTAGTCTACAGCTCTAGCTAGTTCCCCCTTTTTTATTTTGAGACAGGTTTTAACTTGCCCTCCTCCTCCCTCTGCCTCTCAAAGTATTGAAATTACAGGTATGTACTTTGCATTTCAGCTGCAATCCTGCTAAGGCTGGAAGTAGAATTTATTGTTAGAACAAAGTAAGCTACATTTAATAATTTCCTAAATAATTTTTTATTCACTCCGAAAATAACTTGATTTAATATTTTAAAGATTTAATACTGAAGAACTAATATACATTAATTTTTAATACAATGATTTTTAACACATATATGTTTCAAACATATATAAGTATAGAGAACAGTAGAACATCTATTCTTTTTCTTGGTACCGAGAATGGAACTTACAACCTTATGCTTGCCAGGCAAGCTCTGTGCCACTGAGCTATATCCACAGCTAGCAGTAGAGTATCCATGAACCTATTCCATTTATATACAAATTTGTCTCTCCTGTTGTATGCCAGTTCCCAATGAGTTAATTTAGCTTGCTCTCTTCATACCAATTAATAGTTTGTATTAATAATTTGGTGCCAGTGTATATAAGAGCCACTGGATACCTAATTCAGAATATGAATAAAAATGCTTAAAGGAACTGTTCATCTCTACAAGGAGAAATACTGTTCACATGACAACTTTTGAAAGCATAAAATGAAAGTTTCATTGCTATAGAACAGCTTTGCCTGGACACTGACTTTTAGAAAAACTCAGTTCTTGTCAGTTAGGTGCAAAATTGCTAACAGACACATTTAACTACGTATTTGAGAATCCCACTTAATCATCATCTTCACCAAACGATAACCAAACGCCTGCTGCCAGATATCACAGGAGCCAAGACACAGACTTGCCTCCCAGCCCCTCCCCTCTGCTAAATGGGGAAATGGATTTCATTTATGTATTTTTGGATTTTAATTTTGTTTTTTTTAATACATTTGGTATAGGGTCTCACTATGTAGCTCGGACTCGTAGAGATCCTCCTGTTCTGGTCTCCGCAGCACTGGGATTACAGGCATATGCCACCACACCTAGTCTTGGTAGCTTGCATGCATTACCTGGGTACAGGGCGCCGGGGATCGAACCCCAGTCCCTGCGCTTAGAATTCGGAGTTATCTCCGTGGCCTGGGAATGGACTTCAAAACTCCCAACTCCAAAAGCCACACTTAGCACTGCTTTCCACGTGTAGCTAAGCCTGGATTCGTGTGCCAGATGTGGCTCAAGTGGGCCTCCCAGCTTTAGCTCCACCTGCCATCTTGCTTCTGGATTTTCCTGCCTTCCAAGTTTGTTTTTCTTTTTTCTCCCCTGAATTTAGGACAGGGTCTACAGGGTCTCACTATGTAGATGGGACTCTTGGGGATTCTTTTCCTGTTTTCAGCCTCCCAAGTGTGGGATTACAGGCACGCCACAGGCCCAGTATCACTGGCTGTCTCAGCACGCCCTGGGGCGGGGCCGGCACTGTTCCGTGGGGATGAACATAGGCTGCTGCGCTCTGCTTTAGTCCGCAGAGCTATCAAGCCAGGCTCCTGCCCTCCACATGTTGTCACTCATCCTGGTGACTCTCCTGGGACACATTGGTCCCAGTCTGTCCTTTAGAAGTGCTCCTCCTCCTTCCTTCTGCATCTCGGGAGCCCAGCACTCCACTTTGCACCCACAGCCTACAGCCTTCACCAAAACAAAACTCACAGTTTCAGTTTTAACCAGTAAGCACAGTGTGCAGAGCCCATTTGGTACAGCTTCCGGCAAAGCTTCATAGTCCTGGCTCCTTCTTGTGGGACATTTACAACATGAGGCTTGCTATGGCTCTGATATATTTGCCAGTCTTTAAATGAGAACCAAGATCCTGAAGTTTTATTACCCAAAAGGTACGCAATCATGTATAAATTACATATAACATATATTAATATATAATTTTGTTTTTATTATTTTTTACATAATAGTGTTTTATTTCCTCATAAAAGTTAAATAATTTCCTTTCGACCCCCCACCCCCATTTAGGAACTTAATATGTTTTCTTCCAAAATTTCTTTTTCTTTTTGGCAGAACCAGGGATTGAACTCAGGCCCTTGTGCTTGTTGCCAGGCAAGTGCTTATTCTACTGAGCCATCTCCCCAGCCCCCAAAATTTCAACATGCGTTACTCTATCAAACAAGCAATGAGACATTTCAGCTAGGTATGTAGACTATTTGCCCATTTACTGCCGGTCCTCTTATAAGCCTTTGCCTCTTGTTCCAGTTCTGCCATCTTGCCTTTCATTCCACCCGCTGAGAGCTGCACTGCAGCCTGAAGCCAAGGCTGATGCTCAGGAATCAGTCGAATGAAGGCTCATCAGTCAGACCCAGAATGGGTTAAACATACAGGAAAGTTCCTAGCCTTCAGGTAACCACTGGATGCCGTTACGCTTAAGACATGATGCCCGGAAAGCCAACGGTCTCAGAATCAGTAAATTACGAGCGAAGCATCAATATCGAGCAGGCATTTTAGCCCCACACCACAGGGACACGATTCTCCTCAATTTGACCCTCAAGGCAAAACAAGTAGCCTATTCACACTACCTAAGGTCTCATTAACCAAGTAGCCTATTCACACTACCTAAGGCTTCACTAACCAAAAAGGAAATGAAGCGTTCACATAAAATAGTGACGACGTGCTCTGCATCAGTCAGGTCTTGGGTCAACCTTGGTGGTTTCGGCAACTGGGTGTCAGGTGGGGGCATTCCAGGGCGGCCACGAGAGTGAGGGTGGGGGCGAGGGCCAGCTGCACCCACATGGTGCCAAGCGTGCCCACTCAGCTCCTGTGGATTTCTTCCAGCAGCTGCAGGTTGAGGCACTCCCAGCTACACCAGCAAAACTGCGGCCTCCACTGTGCTCTCCTCTATCCCCCATGGTGACAGGCTAGAGATCTCCTGTGCTCTCCTCAATACCCTGCAGATTATAAGTCTGGCAGGGACACCCAGAGGCCAGGCAGAACAAAGCCCTGCCATGGGCTGTCCCCACGGCTGACTGCCTCACAGTGGCCAGCTCCAACACTGCCCTGCACGTCACGCCTATAATTTTGTTTTAAAGGAATATTTCTATAGAGCCTTTTCATACCATAAACAAGACTATTTTTAAGTGATGTATTTTTAATTTCTTCATATGTAACATATGTGGCAGAATCCATACATATACAATATATGGGAGCATACGTTTTTATACTGTATAGGTAAAGATCTGTATTAGAAGTTATTAGCTAGAAACTTCTACTGTGATTAAAACGAAGCTTGCTGTGCAAGTGTGGATATAATGACATGCATGTTTATTGTGTGTATACATGTATGTCCTTTTTCAATGCACAATCTTGTGAGGACACAGCATGTCCTGTCTGAGGCGATCCTTCTATGTGGCTAACACCTCAGGGTGTGAGTAGCAAAGCTGGTACTCAACAATTTCAGTCTTCTATGTGTAACGGTTGATACATTGTGTCAACTTAAGAAGTTTACAAGTTTAATTAAGTGACAGCAGCAGAAAGCCAGGGCTCTTGCTTCCTGAGCACCCTCACCTAGTGCAGGAAGAGGGCGTGGACAGTGTGTGGTTCTACAGCTCCTCCTTAGGCCTGGAGGACCTCCTCTAGCACTTAGAGGATATATACGGGACTGGAGGGAGGACGGTCTGCAGCACATCCTCCAAGGAGCTCCGGTCTTCACAGCGGAAGAGCAAGAGAGACCTGCTTGACACCATAGCTACTGTTTCTCTGTTTGCTCTTTGTTGTTTTCTGCTGCCATGGGCTGCTGCCTTCTTCAATGTGCTACTCTGCCTTGGAGCCAGTGGAGTACAGACGGAAACCTCCACTAACTGTGAATAAACCTTTCCTTTCTTAATTTTGGGTGTTAAGATATTTTGTTCCAGCACCTAGAGAAGAGTAACTCGAGACACCGTGACACTGAGGAAACCAAGGAGAACGAATCCTGTCCATGGAGTTGCCAGTGTCTTCTGCCTGGCTTACCTTTATCTCCCCCACCAAGCCAGTAGAAGTTTTCCCATCAGGGATCCCTCACTCTAGAGTTTTGTCACCTCCACGGCTACATACAAGTAAAAACTTAACCATCAGAACCATGGGAATCTGCCCATAGGTAGACATGCATGAACTGGCCCTAGCACTTTGCTGCAATGAGTGGGAAAGGTTCTTCCTCGGTGGAGGATGCAGTCTGTACAGCAGGAGCTGCAAGCACACTGCTCACGGACACAGCCCACCAGAACACAAGCTGCGGGGATCACCTCCTGAGGCAACCACTGCACAGAGGCCCGCAGCCTCCTCAGGGATGAACACTCAGCTGTGCCTCTTGAGGGACCAGCTGTGGCTCAGAGCAAGCGTTCAGTCAGCATGATGTGTCTCCCAACCAAACTGCTTTAAAAATATCTCTTTCCTAGTTCCTACTTCATCCAGTAGGAAAATAATTATTGAATTTTTGATATAATTCAGGTATAAAAAATAAGTAAGCAGCTACACTCTTAATTTACTGATAAGAGACATTTGCTAATATCTGTAAATATAATATCATGTATGCACCTTGTATGATACCAAAACATTATGAAAACAGTTTGCAATGTATAAATTTATCGAATCTGTCTTGTTAAGGTGTCTTGAAACTGTCTGATTGACATTTGTAGTTCAATAAAATAAAAAAATAAAAAAATCTCTTTCAAGACTGAAGATGCATGGCCAGACAAATAGCTCAGCAGATGAAAGCACTTGCAAACTGGCCCTGCCCCAGGGGTGCACTGAGACAGCAATTAAGACTGGACTTGGTGGCCCACACCTGTAATCCCAGCTCTTAGAAGGCTGTAAATAGGCACATCATTATGAGTCTATTCTAGTAGTAAGACTCTGAACACCCTGTAGACCCTTCCCTAAACTAAAAAAAAAAAAAGACTGAAGATGTAGCTTCAGAGTTGCGTATTTCATGTGCAAGGTTCTCAGTTCAATCCTATGTAGTGAAAAAAAATTATGCACTTACCTCTTTTAAGACCACTTGAGTTGGTGTAATGGCTTAAATATAAAATATGCCCCCCAAAGACTCAGGTATGAGGTTTTGATCCCCCAAGGAAGCAATGCTCAGAGGTGGGGTCTGAAGAGGGAGTGAATCATGAGAATGCTACTCTCAGGATGGATTAGCCCAGTGATAAGTCCCTTGGTAAGGCTGTCAGAAGGCAGGCCCAACTGGAGGAAGGGGGTTACAGGGTGGGTACTTTCTTATCCCGTAGCTCCTTTCTGTCCCTGCTTCCTGACTGCAACAAGGTCAGGTGCTTTCCTCTACCGTGATGCTTTGCCTTGTCACAGGCCTAACACAAGGGAGCCAACTAACCATGGAATGAAACTCCTAAAACCTTGAGCCACAATGAACCGTCTCGCCTTTAAATGGTGTATACCAGGTATGTGATCACACAAATAACAAGTGAATTACTAACAGCCTGACAAACACTTTAACAACTCTCTTATTTGTATCTTATTTCTTTGAGACAAGGCCTTGGCTATGTAGTTCAGCGTGGCCCTGAGCTCACTATGTGGTCCGGCCTGGCTCAGACGTCTGCAATACTTCTGCCTCAGTCTCCTGACCGCTGGAACTACAAGTATGTCCACCAAGACGGGCTTGGCAAATCTTTTAAAGCAGTGCATGTCTTTTGCAGATCGCTTTTCTACATTAAACCACAGTACTTAATACATACATACTTTTATATATGACTGTGCCTTAGATTGCTAAAGTTATAATTTTTCCTATAATGAAAAACTAAAACTTTTTTGAATGGCTTTTTCAGAGGCAGAAACAAACATATAGGAGCAGAAAAATTAGTTTGAAGCCAAACTATCGTAACTTAATTTCTGAACTGTTTTAGGAAAAAATATTAATAGATAAGCCAAATACTCACTAGAAACATGCAACTATAGCCGGTAAGCAATGCATGTTAACCTCTGAGTAGTTCAGTCAATAAAGGTACACTTAGAAGGTGGTAATTTCAAAGCCCGCTGCTTAGCAGTGACTTGCCGAGGTCTGGACACATCAGCCAGGTGGCCAGGACACAGGTGGATGTGCCCCTTACTGTGGTAGGTGACTGCTGCAGGCATTTTCCGTGGTTCTTGGACACTACGTTGAACACAATGGTGAAGGGACTCCTAGTAGGATGGCACTGACACTTTACTCGGGCTCCATCCTGACCCCATTCCTCTCACAGAGGGGTGCAAAAGGGAAGGAGCAGACGCAGCTTTGGAGGAGCACAGGGTTAGACTTTAAACACGAGACTCATTCCACTGCTTATGAGAAAACCAAATTAAAATTTTAATTCACACAACATGAGGAGGGTGATACTTTTGTAAAATGCCACTTGGGAGGAACAAAAAGCAAAGGTAGGACACCCTGAGACACTCCTGAAGCCATTCTGCGTCTGCTTATTTGGATGAAGCAGTTCATGCATGGCTGGGAGAAAAAACTCAACTCTCCTCTTTCTGGGAGGCACTGGTTCTACTTGGCCTTGTCAAGTCTTGTCTCTCCTTGATCGTGTTATTTTTAGGGCCCTCAGAAAGACACAACCTCATCCCCAGCTTGTGCCAGGACCCCACAGCACTCACTTTAATCCAGGAATGTCCAGAAGATTGGTCAGCCCCGTCCAGTTAATCTCTAAAAGCTGATTTTGAAAAAGAGTGAAAATAAGTATAAGCTGTTTTGAGTTGTCAATTCAAATGCACACAGGTTCTTGTATGATCAAAAGAAGTGGTTACATAATATGGACTTTCATCCTTTTTCATTGTAATATATAAAGGAACTTCCCTTACAGGGTACATGGAGACCTGCTTCTGCTTGTTTTCTGATAATGCCATAGTTTTCACCAGTAAAGATATAATACAATAATTTATTTACCCACCCACTGTCGACAATTAGAATATCTGCAGGTCTCTTTCACCATAAGAAGTCAGTGACCACCGTTTTACATACATACAGACCAGCATTCAAAAAGTGGGACTTAACGTTTACAACAAGCCCATACGATGTGTATACCCTGCTGCTGGGTGGGGCTTGTATCGCTGACTGTCCTATTGGGTGGCATGCATGGAGCTGTCTCATGCCACCCAATGGGCCAATCATGTGTGTGATACCAGTGCTTCATGCTGGCAGGCATGTGTTACTGCCAACATTTTTGTTTACTTTAAGCATTGGAAAAATCTTACCTAACTGGTCTCCAAAACACTACATGAATTTACATTTTCACCAAGTGTGTGAAAATGTCTTCCTCCTAAACTTCATCAAAATGGTATTAATGAAGTTCCATCTTACCACAGAATCAAGTAATAAAAAATGGTAATGAGCCTACAGAGAAAAAAGGAACCCTTCTCCACTACTGGTAGGAATGTACACTGGTAAAAGCATACTGGATATCAGTATACAGCATCCTCAATGAGACAAATTCTATCCAATCCAGCTTCCCCCTTACTAGGGACCTTCCCCAGCAGTCAGAGTTCACATTACAGCGGTGAGCACACCAGGTTTACAGGGGCATGACGTATGCCGGTTAAAAATCTCCCCGCTTTATATTTATTAACAGATGAATACATAAGGACAATACAGCTTGCACCCAATACGGTGCTACGCTGTTACAAAGGGTGAGCGGGTCTTCTGAGATCATGTTCAGTGAAATGAACGAAGCACACAGCACAGACACTGTGTGGTTTAGATACCTAAAGTACAAAGAGCAAACTAAAAAGGAAAGAAGACAGATCCTTCTCATATGGGAACAGAATCAGGAGATGGAGACAAGGGGAGAGAGAAGAGAAGGAGACTAAAAAAGGGACCGCCATGCACTCCACACAGGCACCAGCCCCACAGGGCGTAAACAGTGTGTACCACAAACATGGGCTAAAATCAGCCCGTACTGCAGTTAAAAAGATACTTACTAACCTTGTAATTTACGTTTCCTATGAACGGAACATACTCCATTCATTTATTTCATATCTGTACTCATTTATCTCAGAGTAATTCCCACACAATTAATATTCTAAATGGACATCAACCAGTTAAAAAATGTTGATTAGAAATATCATTTAAAAAAAAAACTGCTTTTCCTATTTTTTAAAAAATAAGACATTGCACATAATACAATTACTTGTATTTTATACTTGTAGAAGAAATGTTAAGTGAAACTTCAGGACTGCAGCTGCCAGGAAAGTATGGAAACAAAACTGTTCAAATCCCTCTTGGAAATCAGTTATATATAAGTGTTAACTACAAAAATAGGGCTGGGGACATAGCTCAGCGGCACAGTCCCTGCCTGAAAAGTGCAAGCAATTCCTAGGCAAAAAAGATAAGACAAGGGCTGGCAAGATAGCTCAGCGGTCTAGAGCGCCTCCCAGGGACTGCAGTTTGAGCCCCAGCACCACATGCCATGCCAGCCCCTCCCCGCAGGGCCGGCTGAACTCACACCCCACCCCCGCGAAAAAAGAATCCGTGATGTGTAGCGAGACACTGTAATAAATAAAGGAATTAAAAAAAAAAAAAAAGATAAGACAAGAGAAGGACTCCATTACATAGACCTAAAGTAAGAAAAAGCAACAGGTTTTCAAAAATTTCTTCCTGACTCAGAGTTTTCAACATGAGATGTATGAGATCTAAATATCAGGAAGGGCCAGGTGTGGTGCTTCAACCCCAATACTCGGGAGGCTGACACAGGACGATTCAATCCCAGTACTTGGGAGGTTGACACAGGACGATTCAATCCCAGTACTCAGGAGGCTGACACAGGATGATTGCCACGAGTTTGAGGCCAGCCTGGACTACATATGAAGACCCTGTCTCCAAAAACAAAACAAAACAAAACCAACCAATCAAACAAGAAAACAAAACAAAACATCAAATCAAAGAAACCAAACCAACAACTAGTAACCTCCTCGTCCCAACCATCCCCTCCAAAAAACAAAACCTCAAGAAGGAAAAAAGTAGTTAATTTTAAATCTGGACTTCATATAATACAGGGCATCTCTCTGGGCCCACCCCTGGGTTAAGATCCAGACATGAGGGCAAACCAGCAAGACGGCGGCCCCAAACCCTTATTAAGATCTCGAGTGCTTCCACGGGAAAGAAGCAGGGCTTTCACAACTGCTGACTACAGAGTGGGAGCAATCTTTCTGATCACCAGGGGAGAGTGTCTGTTAGATTAATGGAGATGCTATAACTAGAGGTAGAGACCTGTATGAGAGAGGGATACAACAAACCACCTAAGCCAAATTATTTTTTATTTTTTACAGTACAGGGTCCACAGGGTCTCACCACAGACTGAGCTTGTAGTGATGCTCCTATCTGCAGTCTCCCAAGTGCTGGGGTTACAGGCATGCACCACCACACCCTGGGGACAGGGCCAGCACAGCATGCCAGGGATCTAACCTTGGCTCCTGCTTCTGCCTAAGCAGGTGCTTTAATCCAACTATTTGGCTGGCCCATCTGGGTCAATTTAAAGTGCTGTGACACAGGACTCATTTGTTTTTCTTTCTTTTCATGTCATTGGGTCAGAGAATCTCTTTATACCTTAAAAAGAAACAGGTAGTCCTCATAAACTGAAATAAAACAATTTTTCTGAGACGTCTCTCTACTAATCCAGACTGGTTTTGAACTCACTAAATGGCTGCGTGCTGACCTAGAACTTCTGGCAATCCTTGTGCCTCAGGTTATCAATGCTTGGATTATAGAAGTACGCACAGACTTCTGGCTAAAACAAAATATTCTGATCTTACAAGAACACCTGTATATCACGTCATTAAGATGCAAGAGGACCTTATAATAGGCTTTTATCATTTAAGCCGACATATTCTTTCAGAGAACCTTTACGGAGTTACTTCAGGAAATAACAACAGCAGAGATGCAGTGTGGATTTTTCACTTGACTCCAGTTCAAATGCAAGCACCTGGCAGTGCTCCACTGGAGACACCTGAGAAGACATGTGCTACGCAGCAGGGAGACAGACAAGCCTGAAGAACTAGGTGACACTGTACCATTTCAGATAAGAAAACGCCTGCACGTGATGAAATTCAAAAGATGCTACTTAATAAAGGACTTTCCTTAAAATACACTTTCATTCTATGGGGCTTAGCCATATTTTATGTCACTATCTTGTTACCTTAAAAGGTTTCAGTATAGTCTAGTGGTATTAAAGTAGAATAATTTTATGCTGGACATTTTGGAAAACAAAATCAACAAGTCATTTAATACTATTAACTACTATTTTTTAATGTAGTACCTTTCAAGAAAAATATAACATAGAAAACTTGAGTTTCCCCTTCTAGTGAGATTTTATTACAGTTCTGAGCAGTTATGTGTCAGTTTGGGCCCACTAAGTGCTCAGATAAGACAAGGACTTTAGAAGTCAGCAGGAAGCTAGTTTTAGCTGATATGTTAGACCTTTGGGTATTTGGGTGAGACAGGGACTTAACTTTAGCTGAGAAGCCTTAATAGCCAAGTGAAATGTACTATAAGTAAATATTTAACATGTATATTGAAAAAAAAGTTAAACCTATTCCACATTATTTTTTTTCATTGCAGTCTGTTCATCAGTTTTGACACTTTGTCTGACAAAATTGTAACCCAGGATAACAAAACTGTCTCTAATTACACTGACTTAACAGCTTTCCCCAGAGGCACTGCCATTCCTCAGCCAGATGGGGTAGCACAGCACAAAAGGCATATCCACACTTGATGCAAGAGACTTATTATATGAGGTACAAATGTGCTACATAAGACCACTACAGTCAGCACGACAGCACATACCCATAGTTCCAGCTATCAAGGCAGGAGGCCTGCCTGAGCCTAGGCCTGATCTGGAAAACTAAGTGAGACTCTACCTTTTAAAATAAATGAAATACAGGCCAGGGAGATAGTTCAGCAGAATAAGTGCTTGTGTGGCAAGCACAAGTCCCGGAGTTCAATCCCTGGTACTACAAATAAATAAAATAAAATCCACACATTAAAATCTGTACTAGTTGATGTGTAGCCTGCCACTGCATGAAGATTCTAAAGGCCTGATGCAGCACTGAAATCAATATTGTGTTACTATCTCAAGTAATCTTGTGGGTAACTAGAACAAAACTACTTAAATAGTATCTGGAAATCTTAAAGATGTCTTTCTGCCATCAAAGCCAAAGAGAAAAGGCATCAAAGTAGAAAAAATTTCACTTTTTGAAACAGTATGAAAGGCTAATTTGTTAGATTAAGCTCTGTGATACACTGCTTACCTGGCATGTGTGAGGCCCTGGCAAGGGCTTCATTATTGGGGGGAAAGATGATCTTTTTAGAAAAAGAAGCCATACAGATAGGCATCTTGAAAAATTACATATCAAGTTGGCATAAAAAGTAGAAATGAGACTAAATCAACTTTCTGAGTCCCACAGATAAGAACAGTCACTGTGTGTGGTGGTACATGTAATCCCATACTTGGAAGGCTGAGGTAAGAGGGTTATCATGAATTAAAGGCTAGCTTGGGCCATATACTGAGTCCAAGGCCACCCTAAAATACTTGAGACCCTGTCTCAAACAACAACAATAACGAAGATAAGAAAACTGAGACCTAGACTGAACTTCACAACTCAGTAATGTGAAAGAAGGAAACCCTTATGCTTGTTTTTTTTTTTTTTTTTTCAGAACAGGGGATTGAACAGACCCTTGCGCTTGCCAGGGAAGTGCTTATTCTACTGAGCCATCTCCCCAGCCCACTCATGCTTGGTTTTTAAGGCAATTTGGTGTTAAGCCATATATATCCTCAAGTCTCCAACGTGCCTTGCTTCCTCACCCCACAGCCTCTCTAGCCTTCCACTTCTAAGCTTGGTGTGGGTGACATGCTTATTGATGATGCACAGAACTGCTTCTTGCAGGACAGCCTTGTTGAAATGACTGGAATCCCCCAAAGTGCTACTGAAGTTCAGGGAACCCAGTCATACAGGCAGGGTAGAACTGAGTTAGGCTTTGAAAAAAAAAAGAGATCTGAGTGCCAGAAAGAAGCCCCAGACAAAGGGTCCCAGGGTCAAGGTGCTGAAAGTACACACAGCTTAGCCCTGAGCACAGGGTCCAGGGAGTATGAGGAAAGGAAGAATGGGTGTGAGTGTAAGACAAGTCATGTAAGAGGTGTGAGACTCAGCATGTAAGCAAGTGAGTGGTTCAGTGCCTGACTGGCAAGCACAAGGCTGTGAGTTCAATTCCTGGTACCAATCCCCTCCAAAACCAAAAAACAATCAAGTGTGACAGTAGTGAGAAAATGAGAGAGTAAGAGTGTAAGGATGAATGTGGAAAGAGTGGGAGGAAAGATCAAGTGATAGAAGTGTGAGAAAGTGTGATGCACGCCTGAGAAGACAGCACAGTTCGACTGAGATTTAAAGCTCAGTCTGAAAAACCTGCACAAGGACGCAAGGCAAGAACAGCAGGAGGCGCCTGACAGGTAGTACTCTGGAAAGTCTGCTGTCTTAGAAAGGAAAACCAACTAAAATTAGTTTCCCCTCTAGGGCTTTTCAGTCTCCTGGGGGACACTGGGAACCAGGGCCTCTGGATGACTGACAGCTCTATTTCAGGAAATGAGAGTCGGGGAACACATGTTCCCAAGCACAGAAAGTCATCCCTGAGCTGCGGTGTCTCCTCTATGAGAAGTAGAACCTGTAGGAATGTCCACAGTTTCAAAAAGATGCAGGTTTTGCCACAGCAACAAATGTATCCCACGTACTTCATGAAAACCAGGCTGGTCAGGGTAAGAGTTACCTCAAACTCTGTGAAACATACAAACTACCACTTGATTCGACAGATTTGGGCTAGCTGAAAAGTACAAGACCAGTTATTTTTGTTTTAAAACACCAGGTAGTTGGTTTTCACCCGGGGTATGGAAAATTGAAAGAGCACCTCTCGGTGGTTTTGGCAGTTCCTAGCTCCCCCTCTCAGCAAGTACTACATCATAAAAACTAATCTTAAACAAGTCACTGGAAGTGGCTGCACACACCTGAAACCCAAGCACTCAGGGACAATGACGCAAGAGGGTTGTAAGCTTGAGCCCAGCCTGGCAACTTAGTGAAATCCTGTCTTAAAATAGATGTAAAAGAAAAAAAGAAAAGGGCTAGGGATATAGCTCAGTGCAAAGGGCCTGTGATGAATCTCCAACCCAAAACACAAACACTTTTTCAGCAAACAGAAAAATGTGTAGATGTTTGTTTTTGTACGGGATCTGACACTGTACTTCTGAATCTGCAAAAAGTCAAAAATAAACAAAGAAAAACTTTCTAAGCTGCTGTATTTTTCAACAGGGTAAGGAAATATAATTTGGCAGCTAGTGACAAATCTGTTCTCATATTTTCCGGTTGAAAATAACTGAAAATTCCCTTTCCTCTAAAGCATATTCCAAGACTTTATTCACCATATAAGGAAAAAAGTGATTCTGAACTTTTCAGCCTTGTCCTTTTTTGGCATTAAACTTCATTGAGAAGATAACACTGTTAGATTATTTTAAAAGTAAATTTATCTGCTGAAGACCCATACTATACCAGAGCATCATTAAGTTTTGGAGAAGATTAAAAGATTTGAAATTTATTTCATTTTGGGAGATGGAGTGGGGGAGGGTGAACTTTCTTTAATATTGTTAGGAGTTTCCAAGCTGGTATCCCTCAGTACTCTGGGAGACTGAGGTAAGAGGACTGAAAGTCTGAGCTCAGATTAGGCAGCTTAGTAAATTCTTACGTCAAAATCAAAAATTTTAAAAATTGCAAGAAGTGTAACTTGACATGAAGGCCCTGGTTTCACATTCAACATTACAAAAAACAAAGAAAAGAAAAGCCAAAAGACTGTGTGTACAGCTGGGGAGACAGCTCAGTGGCATAAGTATTTGCCTGGTAAGCACAAGGTTCTATGTTCGATCCCCAGAACCATAAAACAAAAACAAACAGAAAACCTGTTATGTTCAGTACATCAAATATACCTTCACTAAAGGCAGCAAAATGGTCAGGGCACACAGCCTCATCTCCGGGAGGGTCAGAGCAGCCCCCTGAGGGCTACCTGGGGCTCTGTGCAGGAGTCTGGGACAGACAGGACTCTGCCTCAGGCTCCTAGTGGTAAAAGGAAACAATACTGAGCTGCAGAGGTATGAGAAAAATCTTTGCTGTACACCTATTTGGGTTGAATGACATTTAGCTGTAACTTGCTCCTTTATAAAAAGTCTATGTTTTTAAAATTTTCTACAACAAATTATTTTTACAATCACGAAAGAATATCTTCTTTTATTAAGAGATGAAGCTGGGTATGATGGCACACACTTATAAACCCAGCACTTGTGAGGCTTAGCCCAGAGGATCTCTAAAAATTTGAGGCCAGCCTGAACTATGTAGTAGTCTATTCCCCTTCTCCCCCCAAAAGGGATGAAGCTCCCAGTTAAGGAATAAAGTATGAAAAACTCAGAGCACTCATCTATCAGAAGGAGAAAAAGTGAGGTAAGGAGAGAATTCTGTTTCTCCATTTACTCTTTCCACATTCTTGTCAGCAAGAGGCAGATAAATGTGACTGAAATACCCACTTACCGGTTTCCTGAGGAAGAAGATGGACAAGGCTCCAACTAAAGGCATGTCTCCAATCAGGGGTTCCAGGATCACCCGCATCGTCCCGTGGATCTAAACTCAAACAGGAAGCCAGAGCATGTAAGAGAACACAGTGCTACAGCGCTGCTTAGTGACTTTCAAACATCGGACTTCATCTTTCTCCTAACCATGACCACAAATAAAAATCTACTGTTAAAGTCTTCTGAGCTAGTAAAAATTTTGTAATTTTCTTTTTGTCTATGGGGAGCCTTAAAAATGAAATTTTAAAAAACTTACCTGTATACTTTTCACACCAGCTCTACAAAAATAACGTTTTATCTCCAGATCAATCTCACAATTTCCTACAAAACTGGCAAAGAAATTTTGTATTACATAAAGTGAATGACATTATTCTTTTAGTTGCTATAGCACTACAAGGTACATAATCTGAATAAAATGATAGTAAAGCAACCAAAATCAGATCGTAAGCAAAAACTGAAAATGGGGCCCACATCATACTATTTTGCTGCTCTAATTCATAGATTTAACAATTCTCACAGAACCTGTGAAAACTTCTGCATGTTTGTGTGTGTGTGTGCATGTATGAAAATACATAAATGTATAAAAAAATCTTTATTATAAATAATCATTTTTTCAAAGGAAAATGTAATAACAACTTCTAAATTCTGATGGGAGGTATTTATGAATCATATTTTTATTTAAGACATAAAAGAGGTTTATATTTCTTTTCACTACCAGTACATTTCATATCTTTTCTCCTCAATTATGAAAATTCTTCCTGAGATGCTCCAAGGCTCTGTGATGTCAAAGGTTAAAAAAAAAATGTCTGTTCAGGGTCTCAGCTTTATACAAGGAATAAGTCACTTCAAACACGAACAGGAGATGAACATGAATCTACTATGGCACTTAATGCAAAATCTGCATCTATTTTTAACATAAACATGAGATGCCACGTAGGTTTGCATGGGATGGTGTATGTTTAACCCTTACCCTCAGCTCCTGGAAGCATCAGACTCCTGCCTGGCACGTTTGTGGAGTTTGATGAACGCTGGTCAGGGAGTGTCCAGACAGATGAGCAAAACAGTAACAAAAGGGATCTGGGATGAAATTCTTCCAGTACTTATTATCCTGGTGTCAAAGCCAAACCCATAGATTCTTCTCATTGAGAATCATTTTCTACCTAATGATAAACTTGCCAATGACTTATTATAAAACTTTCCTTTCACCTAAGACTTGGTCACTTTATTTAAAATTCTTATAAATTTCTCCTTTCCCATCTCCATAGCCAATGTAGTAAAGATCCTTCTCTGGACAACCACACACACACACGCACGCACGCACGCACACACACCAGATGCAAATGCTGCTATGACTGCATCTTCAAGAAGACATCAATTAATTGGTTTGAGTATTTATTTAGACAACATAGAATACTCATTTGGTGCAAGGGGTAGCCAAGAGAATAGTTTCAATCCTGATGAATTTACCATCAGCTTTATGGATAGGTTCTTCTTTTACCCACTAGTGAAAACACTGTGCCTTAGCTCCTAGCCTCCAGAACCTTCAGGACTCGGGCTCGGTGGCAGGAGCCCTGGTCATGGGGGCCATGCCCTTGAAGGGATGCTGCAGCCCAGCCCTTTCCTTCCTCTGCTTCTGATGGCCACGAGGTGAGCAGCCACGCACCGCCAGCATGACGCACTGCCTTGCTGCAGGCCCAGAGGCCAGCGGGCCACACGACTATGGACTGAAAGTCTGCAACTGAGAGCCAAGAGAAACCTTTCCTCCTGGAGAACGTTTATGTCAGGTGTTATTTACAGTGACAGAAAACTAACAGGCCTCAAAGAGAAGGCATCAGTGAGTTCAAACAGGAATGAGGACATAAAACAAAGTCACCTCTACTACGCACACCCTCAACTTCTTTTTTCCCCACTTAAAAAATGTGTAAAAATAACACAAAATTTACATTTTAATCGTTTTAAAGAATACAAATCAGTGGAATTAAATGTTCTCATAATGTGCAATTGTTGCTACCATTTGACAGCAGACTCTCTCATCTTGCGAACTGATGCTGTGAACCCTCTGAGCAATGCCTTCTCACTTGTGCTCCTCATATCCGGGTACTCACCACTTTACTTTCTGTCTCCATGGGTTTGATTACTTTAGGTACACCATGCAAGTGAAGCCATATGGTAGCTGTCCTTAAGTGTTCTGCTTATGCAGCTCACAGTGGCAAGTGCAAGTGTGTGCAGAGAAGCAGGAGGGATGGGGCTTGCTTCCTGTGTACTCAGTCCCTCAGAAGCAAGAAGCCACATGGATGAGAAGGGCATTAATCCATCAGTGAGGGTTGCAACCACTGCACGTACACAGTCCATCACTGACGGAAATGCTACATTGCATGTGCTTCTAGCGATGCTAAGAACATGGGTGTGCAAATATTCCCTCAAGTGCCTGCTTCAACTCTTCCAGGCATCCATGTGACAGTTGCTGAGTGTGTCTTCCAAAAGTCCATGTACTAGAACTTCATCTCTCAGTGCAGTAGTGCTGGGAGGGTCCTAGCAAGAAGTGTCTGGGTCACAGGAATGGAGCTCTTACTGACAGACTGATGCCCTTCTCTGGGATGAAAGTTCTTGCTCTGGAGGGACAGTATGCAAGTAGACAGTCGGGAAACAAGCTCTAATCCCATGTTTGTTTTCCTCTGTAGACTCCTGTACTCTTTCTTTCTTTGGCAGAACTGGGGATTGAACTCAGACTGTTGTGTTTGCTAAGGAAGCACTTATTCCACTGAACCATCCCCCTGTCCCGCTTTGTACTTGCTCTTTCACTTCCCCCCATGACTTGAAGCAGCATGATGCCCAATGTTAAACTCCCCATCCATTAGGCCAGACAATCAAAATGAAGCTCTGCTGTACATAAATCACTCAGTCTAAGACCCTCTGATACAGAGACAGAAAATGGACTAAAATAATAAGGTGATGATATTAAAAAAGAAGTGCCAAACTTTTCATAGCAGCTACACCATGTTTTCTTCCTGTTAACAGTGCTCATTCACATCCTCATCATTCCATTTACATGTTCTGCTCTTTAATTTCTTTCTTTTTTTTTTTTTTTTTTGGCGGAACAGGGGATTGAACTCAGGCTCTTGCGCTTGCCAGGGAAGCGCTTATTCCACTGAGCCATCTTCCTGGCCCCTGCTCTTAAATTTCTTTGAGCAATTTTTAAAGTTTTAAATGCACAAGTCTTTCATCCCCTGAGTTACTCCTAAGTAGTTTATTCTTTTTGATTCTATTGTAAAATATTTTTTGTTTTGGATTTTCATTGTTAATATATAGAAACACAACTGAATTTTTTTGTGTCAACTCTGCATCCACGTTTTTTGATGAATTCATTTATTAGTTCTAACAGTTGACGTGTGTGGGATCCTTTACGGTTTTTTATACATAAGATCATGTCACTTATGAGCAGAGATGACTTTACTTCTTCCTTTGCAACCTGGATGCACCCTATTTTCATTTCTTGTCTAATCACTCTGGTTGTGACGAGCAGATGTGGTGAAAGACCCTGCCTTGTTCCTGGTCGCAGAGTTTCAGTGTTCCACTCGTGGCACGTGTTACGGGACTTTTCACATGTAGCCTCTGTTATGTTGAGATGGTTTTTAGTGCTTTTATTATGAAACAGTAATGCACTTTGTAAAATGCCTTTTCTGCATTAACTGAGATAATCATGCAGGCTTTTCCTTTCCTTCTGTTAATGTGGTACATGACACTGACCAATTTTCACTTGCAAAATCATCCATCCCTGTACTCTGGAGGTAAACCCACTTGGTATAATCCTTTTATACACTTTTCATAGCAGTGTATGCTGCTGACTCAGGTTTGCAAGTATTTTACTGAAAACTCTTGCATCAATAGTCAGATAATGACTGGTCTGTAGTTTTCTTGCATTCAACTTCTTTTACTGAACATATTTTCTCAATGGCAGTTTTCCAGACTATTATAAACCGAGTCAGAAAATGTATAAAATCTGGATCACCAGGAAGAATTCAGTCAAATTATAACAGCCAGCAGGTAAAAAGCATGCTCATTATATCCTTTACCTTATAGATATTAGCTAAGTGACACTACATGTCACTAACCATGACACAAATATAACACAAATAAAAACTTACCTAACCTGAAGGTCCAGAATAATTTGCCTTTTGTCTACATTTTCAGTATATACCTTAACACCATTGACCCTAAGGGGCTGAAATAAGAAGTAGCTTTATTTTAAAATACAAGGATGTTAAAAAAACAAACCAATCAACCAGCCAACCAACCAACCAACCAACTACCTTGTAACACTGCAGAGGTGATAAGAACAAGGTTCAATCACTAAAGGAATTAAAATTCTGCTTTCACTAGCTAATTAACTTTCAGCACTAACCCTATCCCTTTTCATTTTTCCTCACCTGTAGGACACAAATAACAATGCCATCCATTTCCCATAAAGTTCCTGACACCACATGTGAGCACTAACACTGAGACTACGCAGCACAGCCTCTGCTGCCCATATTTAGGGGCCTCTAAGGCAAGGGAGCTGACAACACACCCTAGGAAGGGCAGGTATGGGCTTGTGCTGGAGACTGCACCTGGAATAACTACAGAAAAAGTGCATTCCCTCCAAAAAGAAAGCCAGCATGGGCAACGGAAGGTGGCCCGTAACCTGGAGAAAAGGGATGGACCATGATAGGGCTAGGAAGTGACACCCCCTCCCCAGGCACTCTCTTGAGCACACCTGAGATACACTGCACAGGATGCCTCTGTGTTGTCTGTGCCCTGGGTAGTGTAAGATGGGTCTGGACTCTGAATTTTTATTAGTCATATCACAATGTTACCTTGAATGGTTGCTAACTGACTTAAAAAATAAAGGAAACTTGCTATGATCAAATAGTATAATTCTTTCTTTTTGTAGCCATGGCCAGATCAGCCCATCCTGGGGGCGGGGCTGGTGCAGCATGTGATGCCGGGGATCAAACTATGGTCCCTGTGCACTTGCCTAAACAGGCCCTTTAGATCACTGAGCTATCTCACTGGCCCCGAGGCTTTCATTACAGGTGATATTAGCAACCCACAGCTTCCTTTTTATATATGGTATGGTTCCGTTAACAAAACTTATCTTTCACCTACACAATCTACAAGCTAGCCTCAGAGTTCCTTGTCAATTACCATATAATTAGTGGTGAAGTTACACCTCAAACTCTCTAGCAGGACAAACTTTGTTCTACAGGAAGAACATAGGGTATCAGAACTCATTGCAGAAGGTTCAGGCAATGCTGAAAGGAAGCCAGGCCACAGAGACTGGGCTAGCCAGAACAGCTCAATGAAAAGAAGGTTAGGACCCTGAAGTGCCAAAAGGCTTCATATGAGGGCAGATCCTGAGCTGTACGCACCACAGACACTAAGCCAGTCACACTGTGAGTGTTTTCCTCTGGAACATGTGGTCTAAAGTGTCTCTATGGTCTGACGGCAACCCTACTGTACAAGGGGTTCTGGGCACAGGGGAGGGCACTGAGGAGGAACTGACCTGCTGGCCCATATCCACCTTTGTGAAGCTGAAGGTGCTGAGGTGGGTGTTTGCTCCCCGCACGGCTGGCTCTATGGTCTCTCGAAACAGCTTCTCTATGAATTGGCAAATAAAAGGCCACATGTGCTTTACAGTCTGGAAGAAAACCCCACAGTAAACAGTGTTATAATGCTTAATACCCTTAATCATTGTGAAAATTAGAAGCACACAGTTTACCGAATTTGGTTTTTAAAAATATAAGAGGGAAATAGTCTTCCTTACAGGAAATCTATACTTCAAAATTCAATGTAAATTTTAGAAAGATATTATAACTTGTTATTGATTAACTAATATAAGAATTAGTTATTTTAAGTAAATTCTATTTAAGCATATTCCCAAGACAATCAGTAAACATCTTGTGGTTTCAGCTCATTGCTGGAAACCTTAAAACTTTATAAAGCTCAGTAATTATCCATTAATTTTTTTCCAGGGCTGAGGATGGAACCCATGTGGGGCTTTACACACACTAAACATGAACTCTAACATTAAGTTACAACCCCAGCTCCATGAAGTTTTCAATTCAGACCACTATCTCCCAGTTCTATATGGTGATTTACCTACATTGGGATTTGCTACACAGCCACAGCAGTGCACATACAAGGAAAAGAGATCCATTTTAAGTTCTACTGATTCAAAGGTATTTTTGAAAGTACGATAGGCGAGCCAGGGAGATGGCTCAGTAGAATAAGCACTTGCCTGGCAAGCGCAAGGGTCTGAGTTCAATCCCTGGTTCTGCCTCCCGCCCCCCTGCAAAAAAAGTTTCCAAATGATGAATACACAGGAATCAAGCTAGTCACAGAGATGAAAAATCTGTACGAAAAAAAGTACATTGCTAGGCTTTTGGGGAATTATTTCTTTCTTCATGTTTCCGGAATTTCCACTCATGACTGCTATGAAGCAAATTTGAGTGACTCTTCTCAGGAAGATACAAGGCCATACAGCAATGTCAACCATCCGCTCCCTTCAGAAAGGCACACAGCATACACTCACGACTGCACTCTCTGGAGAATACAAGCCACCCTGACTGGGCTTCAACACCGCCAGCTCCCCAAACTCCCAAATATGGAAAGATAGTCTCTCATCCTCTAATTCCCACTGATCTCTGGCATTTGGAATATTCTAATCTTACCTTATTTAGCCATTCTGCTCTTTCAGTGTCTGGAAAATGAACCTAAGAGAAAAAACACACACACGACTTACTCTTAACAACAGTGAATGTCCCACGGATTGTCTCATATTCTTACTGTGTGTCCTGTGTCCTGCATTTGTGTAGCATTCTCTAAAACACTGTGCTCTTACACTCTGGAGCAATCTCCAGGAAGAAGCTGAAATGGGCAGTACCTAGCTCACCACATTCTCAGGACCTGCAGGCAGAAGAGCCAAGTGATAGCAAAGGCCACCAAAGCCTTCTGTTTCTGACTGTCCCAGGAGTGTCCATGGGATCTGAAACATCACGGAATACACAAAACTGACCTCTTTAAAAGCAGTCATTTTGCTCTGGAAATCTGGACTCAGAGCCTGCATCTATTCGTCCTTTCACTCTCCTTTTACAGCTGACATCAGCACCTTTCCATGTGAAGCTCCTCTCCACCTAGACTCCCTTCTACCCAAGTGCCTGCTGTTTAGTTCTCACATGGGTAGTGCCCATATAATCGAAAAGTGTTTGGAGAAGCAAAAAGAAAGCTACTGTATTTTTAAAAAGGTGAAAATACTTCCTCCTTTTAAAAATCTTTTGATTTACTTATTTGGTGCAGGGTCTTGGTGCACAGCTCAGACTTGCACTGATCCTCCTCTCTCAGCCACTACACTGGGTTTCAGTGGCTGGCTTAGCGCAGGACTGGCAAGGTATACTTGCCAGGCAGGAGCTTAGGTTGCTGAACTATCTCCCTGGTTCCTCTGTTGTTGGAGCTAAAATAACACATCCTTACAGAAGATGGCTAGCACTCTCTGGGCACTGACAGGGAGGTCTTCAAGGAAGAAGAGGACTGGGACCATACTGATGCTACCACCACATATTTGGTTTAGAGGTACAGTGGCTCACAGCAAGTTTGAACTGGCACCTGAGAAAAGGACAGAAATAGCTCTGATGCCTGGACTTTTCCACGTTACAGAGAGTGTGAACTAACTAAAGCCCCTCATCCTGTGCTCTAGACGGGTAACCACAGACCAGGAACAGGAACAGGAGGCGGGAAGTTCAAAGAGGTTTCTTTGAAATCCATTTCACCTCTCATGCTTTAATACGAGAACAACTAAAAATGGGATTGGTCAGCAGCCAAGCCTTGTTCCCAGAGGTGCTGGCAGTCACATCAACCTCAGAAGCCATGGAGTGACTGGTCACGTTGGGCCTTGGCAGGAAGAAAGCAATGGCAATCACCCTGGTGGTGGCAGGGGGTCGCTCTGCTCATATCCCAAGCAGGCTTCATTCTTCATGCTACATAGCATAAAGGGCTTGATTTGAGTCAATCATGAAGTGAGCTAAAAGGAGATGAGATTAGCCTGCATCCATCCTGGAAAAAGAACCAAACCCAACCTTTCAGAATTGAAGAAAGAGAATTTGAGACAGAATATATTCAAGATGCTGAAGATCAGGGAAGAGTACCATTAGGGACAATCACTACAGTCCAGAGGAGGTGTGCCTACCATTGCTGAGAGGGACTCTGATTGAAATGAATTCAATACTGGGCTGTATCTTCCCCAGAATAGGAGGACAGTCTGGGTATCACAGTGAGGAAAGCTGGAGGGTTTGGTAGATTCATCTAGGTCACATATTAATGCTGCCCAGTTTATCCAAAACTGGTACCCTGCCATTTCTCAACATTACTGTAAAGTAGTTCTACTAAAAGTCAGATCAGGAATGGGATAGGTGGTTGCCATTCAAGGTGTGTTAAGCATTAAAGGGGTTATCTGCCTCTTCCTCTAAATTCATCCAATCAACCACAAAGAAATCAGAAAGAACAAAAAAGAAATATGAAGCATCTTCTAGTTGCCGATGGCCAGAATGTCTTCACCACAGGTGTTCCCTCTCCTATGATTTCAGAGTAAACACACCAAACATTTCTGCAGACATGTTCCTAAACACTGGAATGTACCTGCCCTCTCTTTGATGTCTGTCCACCTCTCCACTCACAGCTTCTCCTTCTCTGGCTTCTCAACCTCAGTAAATTTAGCTACCAGAACAATTATTCTAGAAAACTGGAATGTCATTTCAGCTTATTTATCCAAGACCTGAGCTCCTATTATTTATCAAATAGTTCAACTTTCTTTCTCTTTTTTTAAAATGTATTTGGTACTGGTCTCGCTCCGCAGGTGGCTGGCTCAGTGTAGCTGGGGGTGGGGACAGCCCAGCATGTGGTGCTGGAAATCAAACCCTGGTCTCTGTGCTAGCCTAAGCAGGTGCTTCGTTATCTCAGGCTGATCTTCAAAGCAAGTTCAAATCCCATTTTCCTGGGTTTGCAGCTCAGGAATCTCACAGACACAGTACTGCTCACCACTGGCCCTCCCCACGCCTCGGCCAACCGCCTCCATCAGTCACCTGGCTCAGTTCTGCGCAAGTTCCCAGGGAAGACAGCATCACACGGCACCATTTCTCTCAAGCCCTCCCCCAGGAACCTGCATTTGTCACAGTAAGTGCTCCCCAACAAGATCAGAGTCAGAACCCTCACCTCCTGCTGCCAGTCCATAGCTAACTAAAATGACCAGTCACAGCTGGGCATGGCGGTCCATGCCTGTGATGCCAACACAAGACAGGAGGGTGATAACTTTTAGGCTACCTAGTAACTTCAAGGCCATCCTGGCTTAAACAACAAAAAAATAGGAATAAAAACATCAGGCTTTTTAACTGGCCCTTCTGTCTCCTGACATCAGAGAATTCTTGTTCATACAGAATTTTAATACTAGGTAGGCCAGTAAGTACCTAGTTTGTGTTTTTCAGTCAGTACACAATGTTACATCAAACTCTTATTTGAAAATATCATCAAATAAACTTCTATTTTCTAATAAAACCATCAAAAATTATAAAAAAAACTACTACATCTGGTAATATTGAGGCAGAATTTTCAACCTAAAAACAGAAGCCATTTATTCTTAAAAAACTGTTTGTATATAGATGCATGTGTACATATAAGCACACATTTTATAAGCTACGTATGTTTATAGATACACAGACATGTACAAGAATATATACACTACATTAGTAACAAGGAAAAGAAAACACCTTTTTTATGTATTTGCTGTAAGGTCTCACTACGAGCTTGGACTTAAGAGTGATCCTCCTGTTTTCAGCTTCCTCAGCGCTGCGATTACAGGCATGTGCCACTATGCCCAGTCTTTGTGGCTGGCTCAGTGTGCCCAGGGATGGGGCTGACATAGTCACATAGCATACAGTGCTGGGGATCGAATCCCGACACCTGTGCTTGCCTAAACAAGCACTTAGCCTACTGAGCTATCTCACTGGCCCTTAAAACATCTTTTCTACTATGCATTCCCATACTTTCAAGTTCCTTATGAGAAAAGCAAATTACTACTGGAATTTAATCTTAAAATTATATATATATATAAAATTTTATTTTATTTTTTTATTTTTTTGCAGAATTGGGGATTGAACTCAGGCCCTTGTGCTTGCCAGGGAAGTGCTTATTCCACTGAGCCATCTCCCCGGTCCTTATCTTAAAATATTTTTAACTCAGAACTATAATTATAAAATGATCAAAATTATGTGAAAATAAATTTTTATAAATTATGTGTTAATTTTACTGAGAAACAAGTAACAGGATAGTAGGATAGTTTCAATAATTAATACATTGCATATTGTTGCCTTCAATTTTCATAAATTAAACCACATTTTAACTGTTAGGAGAGTGTGCTACTCAGAAACAGGATTCCCTTATAAGTAATTTATTCTAAATTTGATTTGACAGAAAGTTTTTGGTACATCAAATTTGAGAGCCAAAACATAACTGTTATAGTGAAAATGGCCCAACTCCAAAAACTGTTATAAAGATATAAAGCAATCCCAATCAAAATATCATTAGCATTACACATAGAACTAGAGAAAAACATTGCTAAAATTCTTTTGGCACCAGAAAAGGCCTAGAACAGCAAAAGCAATTCTGAACAAAGGCAAAGCAGTGGGCATCACAAACCCCACTCTGAAATTATACTACAAAGCTACTGTAAAAAAAACAGCATGATATTGGAAAAAAAAAAGACCCGAAGAACAGTGGAACAGAATAGAAGATGTAGACAACTCCAAACACACTCAGCTACATTATCATTGACAAAGGAGCCAAACATGTTCACTGTAAAATAGTTTCTTTTTATCAAAAACAAAACAAAACAAAACAAAAAACAAAAATTAGTTGGTGTTTGAAAAATTGGCTTTCCACATACAGACCACTGTATGTGAACATGTAAAACTTGACTCATGTCTGTCATCATGCACTAAACTACTGTCAAAATGGATCAAAGATCTAAATATTAAAACAGAAACACTAAATTTACTGAAAGAGAAAATAAGCAAACATCTTCAAAACAGGTGTAGGCAGAAACTTTATGAACAAACCCAGACCAGAAAGAACCAACAGATGGAACCTCATCTTGCTAAAAACCTTTTGTACTACAAAATAAATCACCAACAGAGTGAAAAGATAACTCACAGAGTGGGGAAAATGTTACAGCAAATTGTCCCTCAGACAAAGGACTTCTATCTAGAAAATACAAAGAACTGAAAAAAAAAAAAAAAAAATCAAGGCCCCAATCAAAGGCCCAATCCAAAAACGGACATACACACTTCTCAGATGAAGAAACACAAATGAATGCAAATAAATACATGAAAAAATGTTTAACATCATGGGTCATTTGTGAGATGCAAATTAAAACAATATTGAGATTCCATCTTACTCCAAAAAGAATAGCTACCATCAAGAAATCAGCCAATGACAAATGCTAGAGGGGCTGTGGGGAAAAGAATCCCTTCTGCACTGTTGGTGGGAGTGTAGCCTGGTGCAACCATTGTAGAAATCAGTGTAGAGATTCTTTAACAAACTAGGACTAGAGGTGTCATTTAATTCAGCTACTCCCCATCTGGGCATCTTCCAAAAAGAATCAAGAACTTCATACCACAGTGATATATGTGCTACACACAGCAGCACAGTCTGTCATAGCAAAAGTCTTGGAAACAGCCCAAATGCCAATCAACTGAGGAATGTATTAAAAAGATGTGGTTTTTAAAAACTATAATGGAGCACTGCTGTGCTATAAAGGATAAACTTCACACTTTTATAGGTAAATGGATGCAACTCAAGAGCAAGCTCATAAGTGTATTAAATCAGACCCACCTTATGTGCAAACATGTTTCACAAGTGTGAGAAACTGAATGAGTAAATAAGATGCAAAATATACAAACAGATATTGTGATTTGGAATGAAAATGTTCAAAGGAGAAACAGTGATGGGGGAAAGGAAGGGAAAAGGAAAAAATACATATACATGATAGATATTCAGCTAGTTGTTTTTTGTTTTTTTTTTTACTTTATTGAAAAGAAAGGTTTGAACTTGTTTTGTTTGGACAATATTTCACGTCTATATCTTGTACAACTACTATGAAGATAATGTGAAATGTATGTTATCATTACTATCCTGCTAACATGTGTTAAAAACTTTTATTTTTATTTGTTTCTCTTAAAAAATAAAATAATAGCCGCGTGGTGGCGCATGCCTGTAATCCCAGCACTCGGGAGGCTGAGACAGGAGGATTGTTGTGAGTTCGAGACCAGCCTGAGCTACAAAGTGAGCTCGAGGCCAGCCTGAACTGCATAGTGAGACCCTGTCTCAAAAAGACAAAAAAATAAAATAAATAAATAAATAAATAAAATAAAATAAAATATAGGGGCCGGGGAGATGGCTCAGTAGAATAAGCACTTCCCTGGCAAGCACAAGGGTCTGAGTTCAATCCCCGGTTCTGCCAAAAAAAAAAAAAAAAAAAAAAAAAAAAAAAAAAAAAGAAAAAAGAAAAACCAAGGGCTGGCCAAATAGCTCAGTGGATTAAAGCCCTTGCTTAGGCAGATGCAGCAGCGGGTGGGGGGTTGGAGGTGGGGTTCAATCCCTGGCGAGCTACACCGGGCCCACCTCTGGTGTGCGCTGAGACAGTGATTGCGACTGGGCATGGCGGTGTATCTGCAATCCCAGCTCTTAGGAGGCTAAACAGGCTGGTCACCACAAGTCCAATCAACATAGTGAGACCTTGTAGACTCTGTACTAAAACACACACACACACACACACACACACACACACACACACATAAGCAACTATGTTGGCCAAAGGACCTTCAGGGGGTCTGAGCAGCAGCCTCTTTCTCTGCAGCATATTCTTTGGCCTCACTGACAATTCTTGAGGGTTGGCTGGTGTGCAAGTGACCTCTTGTCCAGTGACACTTAAGGTCAAATTTCCACCAGTGCCAGGAATGGGGCAATTGTATTTATGTAGTAACCAAGCTTCTCTACGCACAGTCATGTACTGGAACATGAGTAACTTCTGACACCAGTGAACTCTGAACTTAGACACAACCTAAGACATTCTGTAGTCTGCCACACACTGGTGGCTGTTTTTTTTTTTTTTTTTTTTTTTTTTTTTTTTTTAGGGCTCTGCAGATGGGGCGGGCGCATGTTGTAGTTTGTTTTCGGGGATTTGAGTGTGTTAAGTTGATCCAGTCATTTATTGCTGGCAACATACAGGAGGTGATGATCCTCCTGTTCTTTGGAGTTTGGGGTGGAGGGAAGGAAGTGGTAGAGGAAGCATTAAGCACTTGCCCAGCCCTGGCCGCCCGCGACCACGCAGAGGCCATGCTGTGTTGAGACTCTGGTGGCTGTTCTTTTTGAAGAACCCACATAGTGTTCATTTAGGGACCTGCTCCTGTCTCAGGAAGGAGGGACAACAGGAGCATGGGCCGGGGTCTACTAATGCCTGCAAAAGTCTATTAATATTCAGGAGGAAGGCAGGCTCTGTTTGGTCTCTGTCTCTGGTTCTTGATATTCAACTCTTAAAATCCTTCTTTAGGGTCTTTTCTAAATTTGGTCTTTGACCCCGAGTTCCTGACACAGAGCTCCTATATATCTTGAAAATTCTTAATTCTAATCAGATGATTCCCCAGGAGCTCCTGGACAGCCTTAGGATGGTAGCTGGATGTGACTCAGGGTTGTACTTTCCAACCTACCATCCCTTGTCCCACCTCTGGGGAGAGGACAGGGTCATGGCTACTTACTAGGCCTACACTGAAACAAAAAAATACAGGGTTTGTAAGGCTTTTAGGTGGTTGAACATACATAGTTGCCTAGAGAATGCCTAACTGGAGCATGTGCAGTGGCTACAGAAGCTCCGTGTCCCCTCTCTATACTCTGTCCTATGTATTTCTTCATCTGGTTGGTCACTTGTGTCTTTTATAATACTATTATAATAAAAGCAGCAAAACTGTTTACCTGAGTTCTACAAGCCACCTGAGGCTTATGTTGGTGTTGGACAAAACAGAATTTAAAGCAGTAAAAGCATGATAAACAATGCACTACACAAACACACAAAAAAATTCCCAAGTCATACAGAAATGCAGAAATACACATTACTTTTAAATCTTATCCTCCAACTGAAAAAAAAAAGAATCTACTCAAAGTCCTTTAAGTTCCAATTATAAAAAAGCTTTTATACTTATTATTTAATCTCTCTGAACCAGAAACAATCACTGCAAGATCATTCAAGTTTATATTAAGAACCGACACTTTCCTGAAAATCTCTTTAATTTAATCTTTAAAAGGAACAAAAGCCTATTTTTAATATGTTGATATTATTAGTCATATTATTTAGAAAAATGAAACCAAATATACAAAGATCACTTAAGCTGTGCCAGGAACTCTACATGCAGTAACTTGTTTAGTGCTCCCAGGAGCCCTCTGAAGGGTCAATGGCTCTCTCTCACAGCGTGGAGCCGCCATGAGGAACCCAGTGGTTCCCAAGTTCCTTCCTGTTCTACACGGAAAAATAAAACAGATTCATAAAATGGTAAAAACAGTCTAATTCTATTTTCCTACTTCTAAGCATTACAATGTAATTTGGAATATTGTTTAAAATTAAACAAAAGGAATACACTTCTCCCTACAGCTCAGCACTTATCCAGGATTTTACCCTCCCCAAGTTCCATACCCTCAGCATTATGAAGTAAGCACGGTAAATACCACTACACGCCAGGCCAGTCACAGGGATGGAGGGAGAGCTTTAAATCACCACCAGCATCAGTGGCACTCAAGAATATAGTATAAATTTGATGACTCCTTGTTAAAAGATAAATCTATATTAAGTTTAACTAGGTAACATCTGGGAAGTTGATACCATGTCTAACTCTACTACACCTGAAACATTACTACAGTGTTTAATACCTTTCAGTAAAATTTAAGATAAATGGATGCAAAGACTATTTCAGCAAACCAGCACATAATAAACTGGCTAATCAAAGTCATTTATTCATGTTCTTCCAAGAAGGAGTAGAGCTTTGCTCAATTCTAAGTATGTTCAGGTACTATCTCAAAAGAAAAGAAAAGAAAAATAACCCTAACTTCCTACTAGCCGCAGTGACCGATTTCAGGGGACCCCTTCATTCTCAGGGACCACAACCAGGGGGAGGAAGGAGGAATCGCAGCCATCTGGCCTAGCAGCTCTGGTGGCGACCTGCTCATAGCTTGCTGCCTTCCTTCGGCCCCAGCACATCTGAGCCACCCTGAGCGTACCAACATTCCTATACCAAATGTGAATTCTCTGTAAATCTGTAAGGTGGAAAATCTAAGCAGTGGTTTTGTTTCCTTGTCTAAAATCAACAGTGCAAACACTGAAAAGGTAAGGTAAAATGAGCATGACAGAACCATGAGTTCTAAGAAAACCTGGTTATGCCTGTAGTTCACTAGTTATTTTTATTTTTTATATATTTGGTACAGGGTCTCACTATGCAGCTTGGACTTGTAGAGATCCTATTTTCAGCCTCTCTGGCACTGGGATTACAGATGTGTACCATCCTGGCACAGAATGTGATGCCAGGGAATGAATCCCAGTTCCTGCACTTGCCTAAGCAGGTGCTTAGTCTGCTGAGCTATTTCACTAGCTATACCCAAGTCTACAGGGAACCAGCCTATGGTGTGAAGCACACCACTTGTCACTGTAGTAGGGCTGTGCTCTGATAATTTAATCTGAAAGGGACCCTCAAAAGATCTGTTAAGTATCTAAAATGCTTAATCTTGTTTTGTCTGCATACAAATTAGCGCTAAAATCTGTATGTAAATGATGGGGAAAAAAACTTGCAAGAAGTTAAAACTGCCTATAAAATGTTGGTTTATATACAAAGCAACCAAAGGAGTCCAAGGTCCAAACATACACAGCATATCTTCCTGGAGAACCAGTCTTGGGAACTGCTATTAAGAGGGAGGGGCTCGGACAACCCAGCATAGAGCACAAGAGCAACATTCCGCTCTTTTCATTTCCACCTGCCCCACCCTGACCAACCGGACAGCTGTAATTCCCTACCCAGTACTTTCTGGTCCTGACACATATGGAAAGCAGGTGTTTGTGAGGCCTGCTGTGATGCACTGGAGGGAAAGAACACTGATGTGGGACTGGTAAAAAAAAAAAAAAAAAAAAAAAAAAAACAATTCCATATAATCTATTCACATTACGTAATTGTAATGGGGAAAAGGCAAGAGGGGTAGCACTAAAAGTTCTCATTAGCCAGGAGCAGTGGTGCACACTTGTAATCCTAGCTACTACACAGGCTACCACGACACAGGAGGTTGACAAGTTCAATACCACCAGCCCAGGCAATTTAGTGAGACTCTGCCTCAAAAGAATAAACAAAAAGGAGATGTAGATCAGTGGTACAGAGGCCCCAGGTTCAATGCCTGTACTGGGGGAAAAATTAACATTAGACAAAACTTCCAAAGAAGAGCTATTCACATTTAACGCATTAAATGTGAATGCAGTGTGCTCGTTCTTCTGAACACAGGGAGGAGCCCTGCACCTTCCTGACAGCTGGCTACGGAGCACATTGAGACAAACTGAAGATGTATGATGGTACCTACACCAACAGGTGCCTTCTGATCTTTTCATGATCAAACTTTGTTACTCATTTCCAGCCAACTGTCCTTCGGGGTCCTGGATTCCAACCTGCCCATCTCATCTACTCTAGAGACTTGGGTTACGTATGGAATGCAGAAAACACAAGGACAAGAAATCTTAATATTAAGTAGCATTTTTTAAGACACTGAGATGTTGTGACCACATAGCTGCTTCTATAGAGAAAATCAGGAGTCACTGTTGGAAGACTGCAGAAAAGATCATCTCCTGGGAAATACCCACCCACCCCGGAATACATCACAGCATTTGTTCACATTACCACTCTGACGGTAAAAAGCACGCAAAGGGTGTTTAAAAAAATCTATTTCTAGGCTAAATAAAAAGCAGGCAATCAATTAGCTTACACAGTAAATAAAGCCTCTGGTCTCCGAAAATTCCCAGGGCCATAATTTTCTCAGTGGCTATGTCAGCTTTATGTAGACTGCAGTTATTGCAGCAGTGTAACTTGAAACACTAGGGTTCAATGACAACATTGAAAGTTCAGTCCACTAAGGCTGCTTTTCTAACAGGAAATGTGTTCAGAATCATCCCAAGTGCCACAGGTACACCACCACTGTCCTACGCACTTTCTATGTTCATGGGAAATTTCAGCAGGGAATGCATAAAAACCAGTATCTGGGAAGGCTTTGTCTGAGACTATGGTTGTGATCATATCCTCACTACAAATCAAATGAAAGTTTACTCGTCAGGGTAAAATTGTGACTTTCCTATGTTTTTTCAGTTTCTACAGTATGAAATTAGGACTAGCTACTGATGAAGGAAAGCTGGCTGGGCCACAGTTAAGCACACAGGTTTGGTGCTGCTGTCACAGCACAAGGCTCCTTCCAGCCAAAGGAGGGGCAGTGGTTGCAGAGGCCAGATGTCTACTTACCTCTGTCTACCGAGGGCTCTTTAAAGCAGTGTTGTGTTAGGGGATGTAAGAGTGAGTAAGATGCAAAATGCACAACAGATGTTGTAAAATGGGAAGAGATAAGGGCCAGGGAGATGGCTCAGTGGAATAAGCGCTTCCCTGGCAAACACATGGGCCTGAGTTCAACCTCTGGTTCCAAAAAAACAAAAAAAAAAGGGAAGAAACTTCCAAAGGAAAGAAAGTGGGATGGGGGATTTCTGAAAAGAAAGAAAAAAAGAAAAGAAAGGTTTGTGCTAATATTGTTTGGTCAATTAAACGCCTATATCTTGTACTCTAGGTAACTAATTGACAGATAACAATATGCAATGCATTAACCATTGTTTTCCTCCTACTGTTTTCAATTTTTTCTCTCTCTTTAAAAAAAAGAGGCTAAGGCAGGAGGATAACTATGAGTTATCGCTATACAACATACTGAGTTCAAGGCCAGCCTTAACTACAGAGACTCCGTCTCAAAAAACAAAACAAAAAACCACTGAAAAAGGGCCGATGAGATAGCTCAGCAGTCTACAGCACCTGCTTAGACAAGCACACAGAGACTGTGGTTCAATCCCTGGCACCACCTGCAGTGCCAGCCCTGCCCCCAGGGTTGGCTGACCTGGCCACACAACACAAACAAACCCCCTCAAAACCAAAACAAACATGATGCAATGCAATACAAATTCAAAAGGAGTGTTTATCTCCATCAATTCACTCATATATTTTTGCTACATGAATGACCATTAACTATTTTTGTAGATTAAGGAAGTTTTTTAAAAAACTAAAAAAAACTAGATTCACATGCATTGTATTTGAAAACCAATTTTTATTTCTAATTCACTAAGAGTATTACTTGAATTTCACATCGTATTTGGCATATACTATTCAGCCACCCATTTATTGTTAAGGGGAGCTTACTTTGTTAAGGTATGTATGGATGATAGCAAAGTGTAAGCCAGTGCACAGTCAGAGCAAAGATGCCCTAACTAAGGCTATGAACTCAGTAAGACGGCTCACTAGAAGACTCTCATCAAGAGAGGTGTGCAGTGCCTCACAGCATGTCTATGAGCGACGTTTTAAAAGAAGCATGTTTTGAGCCGGGCGTGGTGGTGCAGGCCTGTAATCCCAGCACTTGGGAGGCTGAGGCAGGAGGATTGTTGTGAGTTCGAGACCAGCCTGAGCTACAAAGTGAGCTTAAGGCCAGTCTGAACTGCATAGTGAGACCCTGTCTCAAAAAAACCAAAAATAAATAAATAAAATAAAAGAAGCGTGTTCTAATAAAATTCTAACTCCTTGCTATTACTGACAGGAGGGAAAGTCATGCAGATTATTCAATAATCTTGACTTAAATCAAGGTTTTAGCTTGAGCCACAATCTCATAAATTAAAATTAGACCAAAGAAGAAAGCCTTTCATCTTACCCTCACTAAAACACATGAGACAATCTGTTTGGTTTTCATTTTGAGTTCAAATAAAATACTGCTATTCAAACTGACACTCTTATGCTTTGACTGGAATGGATCAGTGGACATGTAATTATGGCACCAAACTAACTGCATACGCCTGTATCTGGAATCAATTCTGCCTCGTTCTTCTCTGTTCATGTAAAAAGAAACTGTATGACACTACACCCTTTTCGAACTCAGAAGTAACAGGAAAACCCACTGTCTACATGTCTTCAGAAGGCACGTACGATTTAAAGTTTTACTGTAAAGTTTGCTTTCTTCCTTTTTTTATTGAGATAGGGTTGCACAACGTAGCCCAGGATGACCTCAAACTCTGTGATCTTCCTGCCTCAGTCTCTTGAGTACTGGGACTGCAGGAGTGCACTATCATGTGTGGCACTTGCCAAGGACTTACTCACTCAAATAGCAAACACCTCAAAGTTCTGAGAGTAATGCTAGAAATAAGCCATCCAAAGCCTATTGTTTTCAATTTTTTATTCTTTGTGTCTTTCTGAATGTAATCATTTATCTTAATAAATAGACATTTAGCTAGGTATGGTGGTACATGCCTACAATCCCAGCACTCAGGAGATTGAGACAGGAGGATCCTCATAAATTCAAGACCAGCCTGCCCTACATAGTGAGATCCTGTCTCAAAAAAACTAAAATAAGAAAATAAACAAGTTGACATTTAATGGTGTTTAATATTAAGATTCCAGGAGAGCTATCCCAATGACACCTTTTTGGCACACTATTGCCATTAACTGTGATCTCAAGATGGAAATCACCTTTGTTTTAAAAACCTAGTTTTGCCGGGCGTGGTGGCACATGCCTGTAATCCCAGCACTCGGGAGGCTGAGGCAGGAGGATTGTTGTGAGTTCAAGACCAGCGTGAGCTACAAAGTGAGCTTAAGGCCAGCCTGAACTGCATAGTGAGACCCTGTCTCAAAAAGACAAAAAATAAATAAATAAATAAAAACCTAGTTTTGGTCTTATAGTAACAGCTTACACTCATTTGTTTTGTTCTACATGATATACTGAAGGAACCTCAGAGGAAAATTTTAAAGGTGCATATATTCTCTTGACTAAATTTCTGACTCTCATCAATTCTTTCTAGAAAATGCACTAATGTATTCATTATATATGCATAACTACATATACAAATGAATAAATGAGATCATAAAATCACTGTGTAAGTGCCCTGGGATCTTCAGAGTGGCAGGCATCTTTCGTACACTGACAAGACAACTAGTGGCTGAGCCCCTGCAAACCTCAGTGACAGGTCTGCCTTAGAGCCACCAGCAAGTGATGGAATCAACCCTGCCTACCCAATGGAATTGGCACAGACAAACCTAGGGCAGGGTCAGCGAGCTTCTGGGCTGGTGGAGTTCAGGGTGCTGGATGGTGGTGCTCCAAGAAGCAATGGCACCTCACCACAGCACATGCCCCCAGGCCACACCTGAATACCCCTTGCCCTCTGCATTTCTCCTTGGCAATCCTGTGTAATAAATAGTGATGAGAAGTGACTTGTTAACCTAAGTTCTGTGAGCCATGCTAGAAAGTTACCAAAATCTAAGGAGAGCCCTTGTAGTTGGCTAATAAGTATTAGTAGTCTAGGCACCCTACCTGCAGGTGGAATATATAGTGGGGCAGTCCTATGAAACTGAGCCCTTAACCTGTGGGGTCTGATGCTAATTCTTGGTAATATCAAAATAGCAGGACACCCAGCTGATGTCCCTAATTTTGGAATTGTCCGAAAAACGACCACACATGTGGTATCCTAAGTAACAATAATTCACAATTATAGATTATACAAATTTCAAAAGCACAAAAGGCCCATGCATTTGTCATCCAATTTCCCCAGTTGCTCGTTATATCTTATACAACCACAGAACAGTATCAAAACCAGTAGATGGATCCCTACCCACCCCCTCCATCCATTATGCAGACCTGTGTAAGAACCACAATCAAAACACAGATACCAAGAAGTGGACACCCATCACTCCTGCATCTATCACTTGAATCTGTGTAACTACCACCATCAAGCACAGAAGCCAGGAGATGGACACCATTCTCCACCCATCAGGTGGGCCTGTGCAACCACCATTACAATCCAGACTCAAAACTGCTGTGTACGGTGGCAATAAGCATATGGGAAAAATAAGGTTGAACAATACCAACCTCCAGGCCAGGCTGGAGTACAAAGTAAGTTCAAGGCTGGCCCGGACTATGTACCCTGTCATAAAACCACCCACCCACCCACCCACAAAACATAGAACTGTCCCATCACTAAGGATGCCCTGCCTCCTCACACTCCTTCCTCACATCCCATATCTCCTATCATAGTGATCACTAACATATTCATGTTTATAATTCTAATAATCATATATGAAAGGAGCCACATATCATATGACTGTTTGACACTGACTTTTTCATACAGCAGAGTGCCCCTAAGATCCATCCACTTTGCTCCAAGTAGCAGTAGTCTGTTCCTTTTTTTTTTTTTTGGCAGAACCGGGGATTGAACTCAGGCCCTTGTGCTTGCCAGGGAAGTGCTTATTCCACTGAGCCATCTCCCTGGCCCAGTCTGTTCCTTTTGAATGCCACGGTCCTGAGTGGTGAGGATGTGACAGTCTGCTTAATCACTCACTTACTAAAGGACATGCTGCTTTAGTTTTGACTATTACAAATTAAGCCATTATGACCATTTGTGCAAAGGTTTTTCTGTAAATGTAAGTTTCATGTCTCCAGAACAAATGTCTTGGGGCTGGGGATTTGGCTCAGCAACAGAACGCTTGCCCAGGAAGCCCTGGGTTTGGTCCTTGGCACCAAAACCAAAAAATAAACCTCTCCTAAAAAAAACTCAACCCCCCCCAAAAGAAGAACAGTAAAAAAAAAAAGAACAAAAACAAACAAGGCAACTGCAGAATAAATGTCTTAGAGCACCTGCTGAATCACATGCTAATGATGTGTTTTATCTTTTCTACTTCATCCTTCCTCCAGCGTACAAGGGAAAGATTTCTTCTATTTTTCAGTTACTGTAGTAGATATATAGCAATATTTCATCAGTCCTTTCAATTTTTATAATTTAAAATTTTACAGCAAAAATTAACAAAATGTATCATTTAAGCTATCTTTAAGTGTAAGATTGAGTGGCATCAAGCACATGCTGTACAAGTATTAGCACGATCCACTTCCAAAATTTTTCCATGCTTCCACTAACTCTGTCTGTCTGTCTGTCTATATTTAGTACAGGGTCTATAGGGTCTCACTACACAGGTCAGACCTATAGTGATCCTCGTGTTTTCAGCCTCCCAAGAGCTGGGATCACAGGCATGCACCACCATGCCCAGCCTCAATTGCAATCTCAGTGGGCCCCGGGGGTGGGGCCAGCACGGCTTGGTCCTTGCATCTGCTTAAGCAGGAGCTTTAATCTTTTTTTTTTTTTTAATTGAGAAAGAAGTAGCAATGAGATAGTTTCAAAAAGGTTAGTAGTACAGTTACAGTAATTAATACACTGCATATCGTTGTCTGTAGTAATTCAGGCTCTTTAATCTACTGAGCTATCTGGCCAGCCCCCAAAATACAATCTTTAACCACAATTTATTTTAATGCAATATCTTCCCAAACAATAGAACCAAGTAAGTAACTCTAGGGGCCTAGAAATAAATTGGAAGCTTAATTCTCATCTCCCTATTAGCGGATTAACCAACACACAGTTATGTACTTTGTCTTTAAAGAGCACCTGCCTCAGACTCCCTGATGAGTGGGAGATTTGCTACATCAGTTAAAAACCCAGACATACACCAGAGCTTAGTACACAGTGAGACTAGATAGTGCGCGTGTGCACACACGCACCCCCACCCATGCATCCGTGTATATGCACACCCCTAGAAACACCAAATAGCTGTCCAGTCAAGAAAGGTTCAGGGGGTGAAACTTCGGAGACTAGGGTAGCAGGGTGACACTGCGGTTCTTCCCTTCCAGCGCAGGGCAGGAAAGATTGAGAAAACCATAAAAATGCACCTGTGAAACATAGAAGCCAGAAGAGTTCAGGGACGTCTCCAAGAGAGGAAGTGAAAACTAGAGTAGCTGAGCTGAAGGGTAAGAACCCTGGAGAGGCACAGAGACAGTACCTGCCCTCACAGGCCTCTCTCAAGAGACACGCAGGGCAAGAAGCCAGCTTCTTCTAAGAGCACAGTAGGGCTCTCTGCAGGCCTCTCATACTGAGAACGCAAACCACCGTGGGATGGAGGGGGACTGCTACAGTTTATGTCCAGTTGTCCCCAAAGCCTCATGTAAGTCATGGGGCAGACGGGGTTGGAGGAGCAGGAGTGGCTTAAGGGGTGGAGCCAGAGGAGCAAACCACTAAACTGGCAGCATGTGCTCCGCCCCCGCAACTTCCCTGGCCTGCAGTCTCCGGGAGGTGTGGAGCAAGTCATCCTGGACACAGCGGCGCCCCAGTCTCTCCTCCAGACCCTGTAGGCTGCGGTGTCCGTGACTGAGGTCACCTCAGATGGAGAGATGTTTGGTGAAGCCGTGACACTGGCCCTCTCTCCTGAGCAAATACGGCTCTGAGGCCTTGCTATTTATTAATTCAGGCTGTTTTAAACTATGAAACCTTCAGTAACTGTGAGCTAAATAATAAATAAAACTTTCCTTCCTTCATTTTGAGTGTCGGGTATTTGTCCCAGCAATGAGAAGAGTAGCTAAGACAGGTACTCGGGACACAGCGCACCTGAAGTAAACAAACAAGGGGCAGCACGGCCTGTCCCGCAGCCCAGTGCAGACCACCCTTGGGTAAGACAGCCAGAGCCCTTCCGCCTTTCAGAGGCCTCCGAGCCTCTCCAGGGGAGGACAGCATATCACTGCAGGAAAAGGCTCACTGCTGCTTCTCTGGGACTACTGACTCCACTCCATGGCAAATATCTACCACCATAGCCAGTCTCAAGCTATAAAACTATTTCACTAACTGCAGAGTTGGGAAGAAATGCGGCCATGTGACGCTGGCATCAGTCACTAGGGAAACGCAAATCAAGCCACAATGAGATGCCACCTCACACCCACTAGGATAACCATATTTAAAAAATCAAAAACAAAAGGGTCAACAAGGAAGGAATGGAGGTTACAGCCTTCACGTATTGCTGGTGAGAGTGTGAAATGGCAGACACTACGGAAAAGTTTAAAATTCTTCAAAAAATTAAACACAGATCCAACAATTCCACTCCTATCCAAGAGAACTGAAAATAGGCAAACAAAAATTTGGACAGGAATGTTCATAACACTATTCACCAGGTAAAAACAACCAACGCAAATGGACACAAATGAACAAATGACCAAATTGTGGTTTATCCAGGCAGTGGGATATTATTCAGCCCTAAAAAAATTAAATATTTAACAATATGTGTCAATCTTTAAAATATGTTTAGTGAAGTAAGGAAGACACAAAAAAGTTGCAATCTGTATGACTACATTATTGTATGAAGAATCCAAAATAAGTAAATCTTCCAGATTAGCCCAGCACTTGGTTTTTTTTTTTTTTTGTCTTTTTGAGACAGGGTCTCACTATGCAGTTCAGGCTGGCCATAAGCTCACTTTGTAGCTCAGGCTGGTCTCGAACTCACAACAATCCTCCTGCCTCAGCCTCCCCAGTGCTGGGATTACAGACCTGCGCCACCACGCCTGGCCTATCCCAGCATTTGGGAGGCTGAGGCAAGAGAATCACTATGAGTTCAAAGCCAGTTCAGACAACATAGTTGAGTTCAAGGCCAGCCTGAACAACATAGCAAGACTGTCTCAAAAAAAGAGTAAAGGAGAGAAGGGGTGAAGAGGGGGACAAAGGGGAGAGGGGAGAAGGAGAGAGGGAGAAGGTAGGTAAATCCATAGAGACAATAAGCAGGCTAGATTTCTCAAACTCAATACGTAAAAACTGAGCTAACTTTTCCATCCTGGCCATGTGTCTGCAAACCACTTTCCTTGTACCACTCACTCCTCTCCATTATTTTTCTGAGATGTAGAAGCCCCTCATTCCTCAGCCCATCTAAACCCTCTTTCAACTGAGACATAACACCCTTGCCCATGTCTGATGTTTGCTCAGTATCGAGCAGCTAAAGGAAAACTCCTCTAACTGTGTCAAGGCCATTAAGCAGGGGCAGTGCTGACCTGGAGCTACGCCTACAGGACAGATCACCCAAGAAACATCCCAAAGAGGAACCTCAATCCAAAGGAATTTCCTCGGGATATCTGTGTCCAGGAAAGATACTGGGAAGCAGGGCACATACATTTTGGAGAAAAAAATTCAAAGTGCTGTTCTGTGCTTTCCTCTTATATGAAATATTAGCAATCCAGAAAAATCAGTCTTCCAAATATATTCGCCCAGGGCCCTGTGGAAGAATAATTTAAATAAGTTGTACACTTAAATGTAGAAAGCCACGTGTGGTGGTGCATGCCTTTGGGCTCAGCTCTCTACTCCACCTGGATATGTGTATTCCATCCCCAGAAGACTGCACAATTTGCAGGTTGCAGTGGAAATAACCATGGAAGGAATCCAGAATGTGATCAATTATAAGCATCATATTAAGGCCCGGCTAGTTGGCTTAGCAGATTAAAGCACCTGCTTAGGCAGAAACAGGGACCTGGGTTCCATCCCCACTGTATGGCACCTTGCTCTGCCAGTCCCACCTCTGGGGTGCACTGAGACTGCAATTGAGGCTGTGCATGGTGGCCTGTGCCTGCAATAACAGCACGTGGGAGGCTGAAAACAGGAGGATCACTACGAGTGTGATCTGTGTAGTGAGACCTTGTACTGTGGCTGTGTATAAAAGAAATGCAAACAATAAAATTTATGTTGCTTTAAATCACAAAACTTGGGGTAATCAGTCATACTAGTGCAGGCCTTCTATTGGCTACTGCGTGAATTCTTAAGATCTTTACCGGCATGGAAAAAATAATAGAAACTGCACTGCGATGTTTATATTGGATTAATCTGGATTTTTGGTTTTAAAACCCCTGTACCAAACATTATGCAGAAAGTGTTAACAGATATGCACCCATATGCTAGGCATTTAATACTGTATCAAGGGAAGAAGTGAAATAATGCCAGTAGACAGTTCACCTGGTCTGTGTAATAATGACACATGGGCATTAACCATCATTACTAACTGGGTATAAAAAAGCTTAGCAAGATGAGCAACACATTAGACCCTTTTATTATTAAAGATTAAACAAAATCCTCTAACAAATATGTGAGAGAGTTTTGTAAGATAACAGAAGGTGGGGCTGGGGAGATGGCTCAGTAGAAAAAGTACTTCTCTGACAAGTGCAAGGGCCTGAGTTCAATTCTGGGTTCTGCCAAAAAAGCAAACAAACAAACAAACAAAAAAAAAAACAAAACAGAAGGTATCAGTATCTTTGGGATTATACTCTTAGAAATTTGTACAGGTTTCTCAGTGTTTGCTATATAACCAAGCTAGTGCAACATGCTTCTCAATGTAATATTTATGGCATGAAATTAGCTGAATAATGTTTTTGCACACCACTGAATTTATTTCCTACAAATTTACTTTATTCTGGGAAACCTAAATCAAAAGAATCCCTCAGATATAAACAGAAGAAAAAAAATCCCACATTTAATTTGGATTAAAATTAAATTACTCAGGGCCAGGGAGATGGCTCAATAGAATAAGTGCTTCCCTGGCAAACGCAAGGGCCTGAGTTCAATCCCTGGTTCTGCAAAAAAATAAAATAAAAAATTAAATTACTACAAACTGACCCAGCAATGAGATGTGCATTTTTAGATCTCCACTTTTGTCACTAAGGCATACTTATTCATAAATGATGGATATGAATATTGGAACTGATAAATTTTATTTTATTTTTTGGTGGAACCATGGTTTGACCTCAGGCCCTTGTGCTTGTCTGGCAAGAGCTTGTTCTACTGAGCCATCTCCCCCGCCCCACTGATAAATTTTGTTAACTATTATGTTTATCTGTAGTTTTAACTATCTCCTGAATCAGGTAATCAGCATGTCCTGGGGTTGTGTTTGTTGTAAGAAAGAAGACTGGGAAGGAATAAATTAGGGGCCTTGGATTTATTCTAGGAAAAATAATGTGAAAGTGAAATTTTAAGTCACACCTTCAAGTGTTAAAAATAGCCAAAAGTATTATGGTAGATAATTTCTTAGCAACAACACAAAATAAACAAACTGCAGTGAAACAGAAACAGAGAAATATGCCCAGGCTCATCTGTTCCACTCCCTTCGAAGTGGGGGAGAGAGGTGGCAAAGGGCAACTGCCTATGAGGGGAAGGACTCAGGCTATGCCAGGAACGTCTGCAAGCGGATCGGTCACAGCTGTGCATGCCTATGTGTGACTCAGGTGGCTGACCAAGGCTGCACCCATCTGTCTGCCTGTCCAACGTCTCACTGACCCTCACCCCATTCCAGCCACAACAATGCAGGACAGGCCCATTTCAACCTCATCTTCCTGACAGGAAAGGTAGGTGGGGGAGAGGTGGGCCTGACTCAGCCAGGGGCTTGGAGTGAGGGAGGAATCCCAGAGAAGAATCACACCCATCAGAGCTACAGCCATCAGCTAGACGTGGCCTCTGCACCCAGGGCCTCACCACTAGCAATGCAACCAGAGGACGCTGCATGACACGTGGGTGGACAGGACAATGCAGCACATCTCCTCAGAAGTCTAAAAGTTGCTATCAACCACTACTAAAGAATATTCCTATTTACCAGTTTTAATGTCCCACACAGGAAGAAAAGCCGCCCAAGGCTATGACGACTCACTGTGGAGGGACTGCTTTTCTTTCAAAGGCCATTTCCATGAGAGCTGTGGACAAATCTACTGGTTTATAACCTCTTACCATTCAAAACAACACTAGCTTCCACAACTAGCCTTCTGCTTTTAGAGACATGCTATTATTCCAATGAGTTCAAATTCAAACTCACCCAGCCTCTAGACATAACTCTATTAAATAACTTATTACACTTCTGTGATCTAAGAAGAAATTAAATACTCTAATTTTATCTTTTTCTCACCATAGAAGATCTTGCGTTTCAAATGTACTCACTGGACGTTATTTAAATAAAGGCTGATACTGCCACAGATAGCACTGCAATAATCAGCTGTGCTCACTTGTTTTTGGTGCTGGTACCTGAACTCAGGACCTCATATTTGCCAGGTAGGTGCTGTGCCTGTGGCTGCATTGCTAGCTCCACGGCTGTATTTCTCAATGCACATTTATTTCCTTCCTTCCTTTCCATCCCCTCTCTCCTTCTTCCTCCTCTTGCTTCCTCCCCTCTTTCCCCTGGCCCCCCAATTATATTTCTGAATGTAAATTTGCTTGGTTGCTTGCACCAGGGGTCAAACTAAATTTACCCATGGTTATGATTCCTGGGTAGGGTTCCAGATGACTTTTCCTGTCTATTGTACTCCAGAGCTTGAAATATTGCACAGTGAGTATGCACTCTTCTCATGTCAGAAGCATGATTTAAAAACTTGTCTACATATAAGAAAGAAAAATAGAACTGCCTATCATTAAAAATAGACAAAGGTCCCAGTACCAGAAAAGAAAAAAAAGAAAAGACAAGGGGTCTTTACTACATGATAAACAAAAAACCTTCAAACTCTCATTCATTCATCCATTCATTCACACTCCAATCAAGTACCCTGCCACTTTAACAACTCTAAATGAACAATTCTAATGAGCCCTAAATGAACAACAAAAGCATAACACCATCGTGTTGACTTTCCCACCCCTGGCTGATGCAGCAGTCACCCATTCTAGGGTACAGTTGCAGGGCGTAAGGACACTGCTCAGCTGACAGCAGAACACAGCACACAACTCACTCCCATGAACTGTGTGTCTGCTTGCCTTGCTGTGATCCACTAAGATACCTAAGTGAACCCTGTATTTCCTTGGTGGTTAAGGACCTGGCTTTAACCCTGGTACCAGATGCCACGCTGGTATACCATGCCCACCACTGAAACGGCGCGGTGGCGCACACCTGTAATACCAGCACTGGGGTGTCTGAGCTGCATAGCAAGATAAATCCTTAAAAAAAAATAGAGCAGGGCCAGGGAGATGGCTCAGTGGAATAAGCACTTCCCTGGCAAGCGCAAGGGCCTGGGTTCAATCCCCAGTTCCGAGAAAAAGAAAAAAGCATAGTTAGAGTCCATAAAATTTAAAAATCCTTAACCATACTCTTTAGGATAGTTGATCGGTACAAATGGAGAAATCCCTAACTCCATTCAATTTATAATTTTCCAGGGGCTGAGGAGATGGCTCAGTGGAATAAATGCTTGCCTGGCAAGTCAAGGGCCTGGGTTCAATCCCCAGTTCCTCCAAAAAAACAAAAAAAAAGTTATAATTTTCCACCAACTATCATAAGTGGTTTGGTGTTATGGATAGTGCTTTTAATGTATTTTTCTGGTTTAAAAAATGGCTTACGTATTTTAACTCAAGAGATTTAACTCTGAATTACAACCCATCCCACATTTTAATTTGTACTTCAGCAATAACAGAACAGCCCGTGCATCTCAGTGACTATGTCTGGGGGATACTGGAAGCAATCTACTTTGTGTTTGCTTATGTGGCTGTATACAAGTGTCAAACTTCGATTTCTGCCCACACCGGGCTCAAAGTCTAACAGGTGTTGCGTATGTTTACCTGAGCATTGTAGAAGGTAAAATACACTCACACCTGTAAAAATATATTTTATCATAAATGGAATGTGGGTATGACTCACAGTGGCTGCACCTGGGGAAAGCAAAACCCATTTGTACACTCACCTACTTGGCAGACAAACTGCAAGGTGCATACAGAAGATCCAAGTCTTTGCTAAATTACTATGCATTTAGGATTTTTTTTTAAGATTTCTTTTTATTTTTCTGGTAGAGATAACTCAATGGAACATGAAAAACAAATTATCAAGTTTCGGAGAAAAGTGAAAAATGAATTGTTGGAGCCAGCCAAATAGGGTCTGGGGTTCGATTCCCAGGCCTGCTATACAAGCAATTGAGACTGGGCGTGGTGTGTGCCTGTAATCCCAGCTCTTGGAAGGTTGTAGTGATCCCAGGTGGATCACTACAAGGTCTAGTAGTGAGACCCTGAACACCCTGTAGATCCTTCCCTAAAGTACAAAAAAAAAAAAAAAATTGTCGCTCATTCATGCATCGAAGATGAAGATAGTGATGACTGATCCACACATTAGCCACAGTTCCTGTGACAGAGAACTGGAGCAAGAATGGACTGACACAGACTCAGGGAATGCAGAGCTCCTCGATTCAGATGTGAAGAAAACACAATTTTTTATATATTTGGTAGAAATGGCACAAAATGGTCATTCAACAAAATGGAATGATCCACTGTTAGAACTGTCCAAAAATAGATTGAGGATTTTGGCAGGAGTGAAACCTATTGGAAGGAACTGCCAACACTGCCATTCAATGCTGGAAATTGTAACAGACAAAATGCTATGAGATACTGTGAAATATACAAATGCTAAAACACAAGTAAAATGTTCTGTGTGCATCAATGGCCATACTCAAAAAATATATTTATGGGGATATCTCACTAGCAATTGAAAGCATTCATAGGTCTGCTGTACTCAGGGCTTTTCATTGGCAACTGTAGAAATGTAACAGACCTAAAGAAAAGCCTTGGGTGTAGGCTTGAAGTCTGTAGAATACCATTGCCACTGACTAGACTTGGTTTCCTTCAAAATTGCCCCAGGGGTTTAACAACAAAACCACCCACAAAGAAAGAAAAAGTACAAATCTGGCTGTTATCTGCCTCAGACATTTATGGGTGTCAAGCAACTTACACACCATCTGAATACATGACTACTGAACATCTTTGTAGCATTTATGGAGCTTTAGAAAGTACACTCCCTAAAATGCTGCACGATATGGCATGAGAATGTATGCCTTTATAGATGTGAATACTTATTATGCTTTGAACTTAGAAACTTATCCTGGTGCTGGGTGTGGTGGCACACACTTGCAATCCTAGCACTTGGGAGGCTGTGACAGGAGGACTGCTGTGAGTTGAAGGCCAGCCTGGGCAACAAAGGTCAGCCTGAACTGCAGAGCAAGACCCTATGTTAAAAAACAAAACAAAACAAAAAAACCTGGAACTCTACCACCAGAGCCTTATTCATATAGCAATAAGCAAGATGATGTGAACAAACTTACTGCTCCCATCTCCCAAACTAATTGGAATGCGACAGTGGAGAACTGATTTACCAGTTTCCAATTGCTGTTACATTTGCTAACAGAGTGCAAGCTGACCAGCATAGGAACTGTACACAGAAAGAAAGAAAAATTCCAAATGGAATGTTGCAAATGCAAAACAGCAAGCTGCATAGTACAATTTTGATTTCAGAAAGATATAACACTGGCCTTGTATATTGCAAAGAAAAACAAATTGGTACTGCTGATGTCAGTACTGCACCATGATGGAAATATTAAAGGGGAACCTTGACAAGCTGGAAGCCTGAGATGGGAACTTTCTAAAAAAATACCAAAGGCAGAAGAGATGTTGTTGATGAGTTACGTAGCCATTATCATATCACTAGAAGCACAAAGGTTGGCCAACAGTTGCGTTTTACTTGACCCTAAATGTGTCTCATAGTTTGATAGTGTACAAAGAAAATAATAAGTGTAAAATAATTGCAGAGAAATTTTCTTAGAAGACTGGGACTGTAGCTCATGAGATCATTTACACTAAAGGAAAAACAATGTTACTGCCCAGGGAACTACTCAAAAAACTATAGAGCACACAAATGAGTGGACAGGTGAACAGGAAGACACAGCATCACAAAGACTATGACAACAGGAACGCCGAGAAGATGCCAACCATGCCCTACAGGAAATAAGAGGAAAGCATCGCAGGTGTTATCAGTGTGAATGATACTTGTTCATGGAACTTGCAATTTTCATGTGCAAATACTGCCTTGGGTGTGACACCTAAAGTCAAGATTATTTCTGTGGTTGACTTCTGTTTGTACTTACATTTGTTGTTCACACAGATTTTTATTTTTATTTTTTTTAGATTTTGTAATCAAGTACCCAGCTGATGTGAAAATGTTTATTTCTATGCTGCGCACTAATTATATATGATACTTTATTAATATCTTATTTCCCTGCTAAGTGTATGGGTTACAACACAGCAGGAAGCTCGTGACAGAACAAGAACAGAGGTAACAAGACTGGCCTGCTGCACAGCACAGAACACTAAGCACATGTGCCGTCAGCTAAGTGGGGTGTGCCCATGGCGTATGCAGTCGTCATGTGTAGAGACTGTCTTGGGGGTGATGGTTTTTGCTGTCGTTGTTGTTGTGCTGGAAATCCAACTCAGCACCTTCAACTTGCCATGCAGGCACTGTGGACGTGAGCACTGAAGAAAGTTCTATTGGTATTTATTTTTAATTCATTTGATGTATTTGGTACAGGGTCTCACTACACAGCTTGGACTCATAGTGACCCTCCTGTGGTCAGCCTCCCCAGCGGTGGGATTACAGGAGTGTACCACCACTCCCAAACGTGGTTGCTGAATCAGTGTGCTCTGGGGGCAGGGCCTGCGGCATGCAGAATGGGTCTCTGGTATTGTTCAATTTATCTCTGGTGTTATCTTTCAGGTTTTGTAAACAAGTACACAGCTGATGTGAAAATGTTGGTGTACTCTGAACCCACAATAGATATAAAGACTATTTGGTTATTTTATGGTCTTATTAGCAACACGTTGTATGATGAACCTGCTGACAAAGCAGCAAGACCAGCAAGATGTCCAGTGTTTCCTACAAAAAGTCCAGGAAGGCAAAACACATGTGGGGCCAGTGTAAGTGCCACCCATGCATGAACCATGCTGTTGTCATGTGCGAAGACTTCCTTGGGTGCGACAACTGAAGAACAAAAACTGTTTGGGGCTAGGGAAATGCTTGAGAGGCCTACGTGCCAGACTAGCAAACGCAGAGACCCAAGTTTGATCCCCGGTGCCACATGCCATGCTAGCCGCAGAACTGGGAGTGGTGGCGCAGGTCTGTAATCCCAGTGCTGGGGAGGCTGAGACGGGAGGGTCACTGTGAGCTCAAGCTGTGAAGTGAGACCCTGTATCAAATAAATAATAAATTTTAAAAATTTAGTTCTGCTGTTCTTTTTTAGGCTTCATATACCAAAAAAGTCAATGTTGAATTTTTTGTTTGTGCTTTCTCACTCTGCAGTTCAGGCTGACCTTGAACTCACTATGTAGTTCAGGCATGACAATCCTCCTGCCTCAGCCTCCCTGGTGTTGGGATTATAAGTATGTACAACCATGCCTGCCTCAATGCTGAAAATTTTGATGCTTTTTAATAAACAATATATATGTTAAAAATTCAACATTTATTGATTTGATATTTTTCCTAAGTATTCATTGTTTAGTAGAATAAATTCATAAAATTAAAATTAGTAATTCATCAACAGAAATATTTTAAAGAATAAAGTGGGTATTATATAACCACAATAATGTGCCTTTATGATAAAACTGGTGTTAATTATACCCTGTAGGATACAATTCAGAGGTGGGAGGATAAAGGGGAAACTAGTCAATGATACAAAATTTCACTTTTTGTAACAATGTTATATATTCGTGAATTGCTAAGGGAGATTTTTAAGTATTTTTACCACAAAAATGCTAAGTACGTGAGAGTATAACAATGTTAATTATTTCATTTCTTCCAGCAATAGTGAATGCATTTCAAAATACATGCACACAATAAGTATAAAGCGGAAGCCTACAAATAAAATAAATGTTTATATTTTTAAAAGAATCATTAGTAAATTAAAAAAGAAATTATGAGTAAAAGGAAGCTGGGCGTGGTGGTGGTGCATGCCTGTAATCCCAGGGCTCCGGAGAGGCTAAGGCAGGAGGATTGCTGCAAATTAGAGGCCAGCCTGGGTGGCTCAGAGGTAGCTGCAACTGTATGTAAGAACTGCAAGATCCTGTCTTGAACAAACAAACAAAAAATACACATTAGCAAGAATAATGGGCTAAATGTATTTGAAGAGGAGTATTTTGAGTGTTACCAAGGGCTAATTAAAATGTGTCTTTCACTGTAATGAAACACTTTTGGAAGGGTCTATTTTAGATAGGGTTTAGCCATGCAGTTCAGGCTGGCCTTGAAGCTCACTTTGTAGCCTAGGCTGGCCTGGAGCTTGCAGAAATTCCCCTGCCTCAGTCCCCTAAGGCTGGAATCACAGGTGTACACCACCACACCCGGTGTGGTAATGAATTTATTTATACATTCACCATATCTTGTGATCACCCCTCATACATAGTTTTTGCCAGTAAAAAAAGTACAAGTAAATAAACTGTCAAAAAAAAAACCAAATTAACAGTGCTTATTATTGACTACAGCTATCTACAGACCTGTGCCATTAACAGCCAGGAAAAATATAAACACCCATTTTCAAACTCAATACATTAATTAATTGGTCAAGTTCCTTAAAATGTAATTTATTTTAGGAAAAATTTACCAAGATACAAACTTTGCTAAGAAAAGCAGAAGAAAAATCAGTGACAAGAGAAAGGTTGTAAGACAACCCCTGTAAATATGTTTAAGAGAAAAGGTGAACCTGTGCAAAAGATCACTAGAGACATATTAACTCCATCAGTAAGAATTATGCCCCACCCAATTCCAAAGAACAAGAGTCACTCAGACCTTAAGGCACAGCAAGATTCTTGAGGTAAGAGCTGTCAAAGTGTAGTGATACGAGAACATTACAGTATAGAGATTTCCTTTACTGAATTCACTAGCTCAGAACTGAATACACTGCACTTTCATTCACTCCCATGTATAAACACTCCATGTCTGAGGACTGTCAGGTACTGACTGATTTGGAGAATGGTATGGTAATAGGGTCAGTGGGAGCACTTCTGCTCCTCACCAGGGGGGCCTGGGTGGGGCCAGTGGGGGCACTGCTGCTTCTTACTGGGAGCCCAGGGTAGAATCAGTGGGGGTACTTCAGCTCCTCACTTGGGGTACAGGGTAGAATCAATGGGGCCACTTCTGCTCTCACTGCTAGACTGGGCTGAGCTCCACCTCTGCCATGTGATGAAATTACATCCACAACAGACCTTCCACAGAGTTCCAGAAAATCATCTCCTATTGTCCTCCATACACCACTGCCTTCCTGAACTCTGGGGCTCCTTTCTCCCAGAATATGTCATGACTAGGCTGCTGTCCACTGAATTCTCTGTGTGTATATTTATGCATACCTTACCTAAGCCCTCCTGACCGCTCCTTCAAACTACATGACACTGGGGCAATCACTGCTTGCCTCTTGAGTTTGTCTCATCTCTCCTGATAAAGAGTATAAATGTGAAGACAGGATGATCACTTCAACTTTTTCTGAGGTGTTTTCAGACTGTAATAACTCTGATACAGAGCTGTCATGGAAACTGAAAACAACTATCTGCCCAGCCACAACAAAATGCAAAAGACCACCAACATGACAGAGTACAGATGGCCTACTATAAAGCAAGCCAAGCTTAATGCTATGTGCCTCAAATCTAAGAATTAACACCAATACCTTGAAACAGAGTTAAAAGTTTAAATTAACTAAAAACAGATTCAGGTTGTTTCTATGTCTGAAGTATGGGTTTCTGTAGTTCTGTGATTAGAACTGTGTTTGGGGGTTGGAGATGTAGTTCAGTGTACAACGCATGCTCAATATGCCCCTGAGTCCAATCACCAGCAGCAGGAATATTTATATATACACATAAACATAATTTCATTATACATGTATATAAAAACCTATCTCAGCCAATACTGCATCAATGTTTATAAAAACATTAGCTTTAAGGTAAAAATATTTACCTAACTGATTTTTGCATTCATTCATAAACCTATCCCCTTTTTATTAAATATCTTTTAAAATGTAAGTACCCCCAAATTTTAAGGTAGGATACTGTAAGCAAGGGGGTAGGTATAGCTCACTTTGCACTGACTACCTTTTCACTCATTTACTTTTGAAAGAAATTCAATGTCTGTATTTTTAACAGCTTTATTAAGATACAGTTCACGTAATACCGTTCAAGTCACTCATTGACACCATGCAGTGCTTAAATGCTCTGACCAATATATAAACTCACAGAAAAAGTCAGAGGTTCATTAGACTTAATGACAACACTAAATTACTTCAGTTTTCTCAAACTAGTCCTTCACTGGATTGAGATTTATATTTATAAATATTGGACCGAGATCTTTATTTCTAAACAGTTTTTTAAAAAAAATACTTATTTGGTACAGGGTCTGGCTATGCAGCTCAGGCTTGTAGTAATCATTCTGTTCCAGCCCTCCACAGCGCTGGGATTACAGGCATGTGCCGCCAGGCCAGGTTTTGGTGGTCAGTAAGGCATGCCTGGGATTGTTTTAAAGCACATACACACACATGCCTTAATAAATTTACATCCTAAATCTCTTTATTTTGAACAACAAAATCCCAAGTATTTGCTGCTTTATTTTTAGGAAACCTGAAGTGCCATGTTCTAACTTAGGGAAACATTCAGACCACATCATACGAAGCAGTGTGACTGTCAACATCTGCTCCCCTCTGCCTCAGCCGCCAGGGCTAAACAAACAGCCCAGCAGAACCCACAACCTAACTTCTCAGACCACAGTCAAACTCTGGGGTGCAAAGGTAAAGTAGTACTCAGTTAAAATCTGAACTCTCAGGCAACTACTTTATATCTTCACAAAATGTTATGAAAGTATTAAGTCAATGATTAATATGAAAGAAAAAGCAGGCATCTGCCCTTTCTTTGTATGAGGTGATAGCACATTCTTTTTTCACTTTGTTCTTACTGTATTTGGCTATACCTAACTTTTCCTAACTTGCCAGCAAAACAGCAGCAAAAACTTGAAGCCTTCAAAAGTCTCCAGTAAAAATCAGAGCAATACTGAAATCTTAATTTCTCTTAAGTTTGTTGTTATTTGGTCCCTGCCAATTTCAGTGGCAGAAGAACTTCAGGCACACCGCTACACCACGCAACTGGTTTTATTACGGTAATAATTCATGAGGGTTAAAACCCCTTCATCGTTCTAAAACCCTGGATACAATCACTGTCAAGTTTCACGAGAATACTTCAGGAAACTTTCTAAGTAATACAGGTGTATTCAAGTATGTGTATTTGGGTTACAAGCTGAAACATAAATTCAGAAGAACAAAGTGTAAATTTCTGGAGGAAATGTAAATTCATTTATAAAAATAATATTATGGTTCATACGATTAAGTCCAGCAGATAAAAAGAAAAATCCAGAAGATACTGTCTTCAATCCACCAAAAAGAATTAATTCTTCAAAATGGCAAGTGACTGAATTTAATTTACTATGTGAAAATAGCATGTTTGGGGCTCAGTGGAATAAGCGCTTCCCTGGCAAGTGCAAGGGCCTGAGTTCAATCCTGGTTCTGCCAAAAAAAAAAAAAAAAAAAAAAAAAAAAGATGAAAATAGCATATTTCACATAACTTTTTTTAGATATTTTTCACAAGCATATTTGATTATCACCCAATTCCTCAATAACTATTTGTGAAAGACTCACCACTCTTTCTCACAAATTTTATTTTTTTCTGGCAGAAACGGAGATTGAACTCAATACCCTTCCACTTACCAGGGAAGCACTTATTCTACTGAGCCATTTCCCCAAACCCCTCTCACAAATTTTAGACTTATGATTTTTTTTTTAGTAATTTTACTTGCTATTGTTTTTAACTACTTTCTAAAATAATCTGATTTATTATAAACACAAAACGCCCTGTTAAAAGTTCTTTTCAAAGTACACCCCTGGCCAGGTGTGGTGGCATAAACCGGTAATCCCTGCAGTAAGCAGGCAAAAGGAGTATGTACCACTGGAAATTTGAGGCAGCTGAGGCTACACAGTGAATTCTGGGCCAGCCTGAACTACCTACAGAGACCCTGTCTCAAAAAATAAAAGCAAAAAGTACACCTCTGTTTTAGTTTTTTCTCATCTTGGTTACTCTAAATTCCTGCTTTCTAAATCCCCTAGCTAAAAGTTACTCTAAGAGTTACTCTGATTCTCCAAAATACTCTTTTCATTTACCAGTTCGCAGACTTTTTAAAGTTCCTGAAATTCCTTGTATTCTTATCCCGATTGTTATTACAAGGTACTGTCTATCATGTTCCTTTGGATCAGGGTGTTCCTGCTTTCTAATTTTTGACCGTTGACCATTTGTGTCCTACATTACATAGCGTACTTCCCACATGTCGCCTCGCTGGAAGGAGCATTCTCCAAGCCCTATTCTCCACTAGAGAAAATGACTTCTGAAAAGCACTGCAGCCACTGTCACACAGAAGTTTACATCAAGTCTAATATGTGCATTACTTATCTTTATGAAAAAGCACTTCCCTTTCTGTGAAATTACGACACCAATTCATCGCTAAGAAAAAAATCAGAGGAAGAAAACAATGCAACCAGCTTTATTCGTTTCTATACTCCATAAACATGTTGACAATTGCTGGAGGGAGGTAAAAATGTAATAATCAGCGTCAATATCATAACTCTTGTTATTAGCGCAACTCTTAAAACTTCCTGCAGTTATGACCCTACAAAAGCTCACTCTCACAATAGGATAATGATAAAACGAGTTTCAATTATCATGACTATCAGCAAATCTTTCAGGAGACACCCTCTAGTCTTCGTCTGTATCACGACGATGAAAGGAATAAGACCTCGCAGGGCAACAGTCACATTTTTTAGATGCAAGAGAAAAAACCTGGGCCGTTGGCGAAGGGCCTCCTGGTCGCCGGGTGGCTCCAAACAGCAGGAGCCCCGCCAACCCTGCCAGTCGAGGCCCTTCCGGACACCGCCCTCCCAGTCTCCCGACCTGCAGGGCGGGGCAGGGCGAGTGGCCCGAGGCGCAGACGGTGGCCCGGACACCTCGCCCCGAGCGGGAGGGGGATGGGACACCGGACCTAGGTGGGGACCCAGGACGCACCGGCGGGCAGAGAGGGCGCAGGCACAGTGGGCAGGTGGGCCGGCGAGGAGGTGGTAGTCAGAGTCCGCCAGGGCAGTGGGCGCGAAACCAGCAGGAAGCGAGCAGCGGGGCTCGGGAAGAGCCCAGCGCCGCGCGCCGGCTGAGGCTGGGAGGCGGGCTCCTGCGTACTCACCCACGCCGGCAGGTCGCAGGCGCGCACCCCCAGGCGCACGGCGCGCTCCTCGTCCTCCAGCAGCGCCAGGGCGCGGCACAGGCGGCTGGCCTTGAGGCCGCGGCTGCGGCGGCACCAGGCGAGCAGCCCGAGCGCCAGCAGCACCCAGCTGAAGCTCAGCCCCAGGTAGCCGAGCGCGTACACCGGCAGCAGCAGCGCGAAGCTGCGCGCCAGCTGCGCCAGCAGCGCCGGCACGTCCACGCTCAGCACGCCGCCGGGGGCCTCGGGCGGCGCGTGCTCCCCGGCTCGGCCCGCGCCGGCCCGCGGGGCCTCGTCCGCGGCGCCGCTCATAGCCTGTCGAAGCGGGCGCAGCGCTGGGGCGCAGCCGGATCCAGGGCGGTCAGGCGCGCCAGCGCCACTCGGAGCCAACCGTCCGCGCGGCCGAGGCCCGCCTGCGGCCCCGCCCAGCGCCGCCCGCAGGGGTTCGGCCCGCCACGCCCGGCTGGGCGGCGCGTAGCGTCAGCACGCCCGTCCCGCCCCGTCCCAAAGCCGCCCTAAGAATTCTGCCATCCCCGCCTGAAGGTGGGTGCTCTGGGCTGTCCGCACGCGGGGACTGGACTGCCCCGCCCCGCCCCAGCTCCGCGGGGACTGGGCAGTGGGGGGGGGAGGGAAAAAAAAAAACTGCGGAACCGCCTGGGGGGTGCGTGACGCGTGCGTCATCACGCCTGGCCCGCCCCTCGCCGGGGTTCCCTCCGGCCCTCCGGTGGGGTGGGCTTCGTGACATCATCAACCCCGGCCCACTACGCCCTGTTGCTTCTGAGAGACTGGGCGCGAGGTTGGGCGCTGCTGGACGTTTTCTTTTTTTCTTTTTTTCCCCAAAGGAACTTTCTTTTTTTTTTTTTTTTGTCTTTTTGAGACAGGGTCTCACTATGCAGTTCAGGCTGGCCTTAAGCTCACTTTGTAGCTCAGGCTGGTCTCGAACTCACAACAATCCTCCTGCCTCAGCCTCCCGAGTGCTGGGATTACAGGCACCAAAGGAACTTTCTTTGGTCTTATTTTTACTATTTTCTTTTTTGGAACCGAGAATCGAACTCTGGACCTCGCGCTTGCTAGGCAGGCGCTGCGCCACTGAGCTACATCCCCGGCCCTGCTGGACATTTTCTTCTTTTTTTTTTTTTTTAAGTGGAACCGGGGATTGAACTCAGGTCCTTGCGCTTGCCAAGGAAGCGCTTATTCCACTGAGCCATCTTCCCGGCCCGCTGCTGGACATTTTCGTGCTGGGCCAGAGCAGAGTTCGGCGAAGAGACTTTGGGGTTGACAGGCCGACCCAGACTGGCGTGTTCTCGCGTGAGGGTGGACGGGCAAGGCGACACGCGACGCAGCTCGTTTCTGGGAGTGCTGCCGGGCCCCCACTGGGTCTGATCTTTCGGGGGCTGCAGGCCCCCTTTTGACTCCTTCCGGGAGACCAACGGGTGGCTGTGTTGGTTTTGCGCTTCCTTAAAGCCACACACCCGGGAGTGCTTCCTACTTGGTGTTTCTGAGCGCGTGTAGTGATTCTGAGGATCTTCCATCGGTTTGCGAGGCTTAGCAGTAGGAATGAACAAGCGCAGGCACCGATCTAGGTCCACCTGTCCCTCCGCGCGTGCGACGGGCGTCGCGCCCCATCCTGCGTGAGGTGGGGTCCTTGTCTGAGTTACGCAGGCTCGCGGTGTGAAGAACATGGCCTTACAACCAAACGATAACATAAATAAGTAACATGGTGTCTCAACCCCCTTCCTTGTGTTGTACCAGCGTAGTGCTTTTAAGGCTGCCTTTCAAGACAGTATTAATAAAAACCATCAACATAAGAGACTCCCTTGTTAACATAAAGAGTTTCTATTTCTTGGTCTGCGCTATAGTTGCATTTTTTTTTTTTTTTTTTTGTATCTTGTGAAGATTTGTAGGAACATGCACGACCAAAAACTACACTGCATGCTCTCAAGCATTTGACCTAGAGATATGAAATAGATGGCAGAAAAGCAAAATGTTCCTATAGAACACCAATCTCATTTGTAGCTCCCACTGAGCTTCTGTTCCTTGTCCAGTTACTAGATTTTATAACTCATTCTCTTGTAGGTGCTTCATGTTCCCACTGTCCTTCTTTGTGTCAGCAGTTCCTTGAATAAAGGTACTGTATTCTTGGAGGAGGGTGTCACTGTGAGCGTTCCTGTACTCAGCTGTGAGGTTCTGCCTGTTGCCTTTCTGAGAGAAGGGCTACTTTCTGTTGAGGTCAATCCTTCCTGCTTTGAGGTCCCTTCTCCCCAGACCTCTTAATGTGTTCTGTTGTGGAAGCTGGGAGCACACTGCATCCTTTGCTTTCATGAGAACAATCTCTTTTTTTTGCTTCCCCAACAGGAACTCAGAACATATTTCACATTGCAACTCTTGGAGGACACCTAAAAGCTTCAAAGGTTTTCCCAGATCTCTGTCCTGTCTCCTGCCACTTTCTCTCCCAGAAGAACTAGAATTTCTTTTCCCCAAGGTAGGCCATAAGAACTGGAACATCTTTCCTACAAAATAAGACATGAAACCTAGAAATACTCATCTTTCCAGCTTTTTTTCAGCTATCTTTTAGACCTACTTTGTCTGATAAAGACAAGACCCCCAAATTCCAGAGGGAGTCCTACCTACTACCTGAGGGAAAGAGACGCTGTGCAAAGTGGCTAAGAATCTGGATAACACAGACTTGCTGCTTTCTCCCCTTGGGCTGTACCCACGAGGATACCCCTTCTATTCAGTTACATAGCTGTCTATGCCTCCTAAAACCTACTATAAAAATAATTCAGTGAGGCTTTTATGTCAAGTGAAGCTTTTTCCCCCTCAGAGTTGGGGATTGAATTCAGGCCCTTGCGCTTACCAGGGAAGCACTTATTCTACTGAGCCATCTTCCCAGCCCCCATGTGAAGCTTTGATCAAATGAATATGCTACCTTTCTTCTTGTTAGTATTTGCTTACTGGGTGTTGAGGGTGATCAGGAAGCAGTTCAGTCCCTTAGCAAAGCAACTATTCAGAGAATAATTGTTTTAGGTTCTACTATAGTCCAAATTCCACTTACTATGCAAATGTAATAGGGCATGGTGAGAAAGGAGAAATAGCTTCTATAAAGCATTGTGGATGTATGAGCTCTGAGTTACTCTGTTTGATGATGAAATCGAGTGCCAAGGAAGTAGGGATGATAGGCAACTTATGTTTTAACTGTGTGCAATGGAAGATGGGCTAGTAGGGACTTAAGTGGAAAAAATGAACATGTTCATACTCGAGACAGGTGTAGTCTGACAGGAGTTTGTGACTGTAGGTAAGGGAAAGAGGTTATCAGCTCAACAGTGTGTATGACCTTTTTTAATGCTGTAGCTGGTGGTTTTATTTTTCATTCATTATCACAGTGAAGAGCATATCATATCATAATGTTTGGGACTTAGTTTATACTGCACCAAATATAAACACCAAAATGACAACCAGGATTTGAAGGCAGATTTATATCGAAAAGCACTGATTGGGATCATTTCCAAAATATCAGGACCTGATCTCTGGTGATTTAGGGCTTATACGGGATAAGCCAGCAGAAAATACACAGGCAGAACAGCCTGTCAATTGGAGAATGGTTCTCACACTGCATCACAGTGACCAGCTGTTTCTAACAAACAATAGTAATAGGAACTATAACCAGAACTATTGCCAGAGTTACTAACAAGTATACTGGTGGTGGTGGTGGTGGTGTAGTTAAGAGATGCACTTTGCCATCAGACTGAACCTCAGAGCAACTCATGCAAGAGAATTCTTTCTGGCAGAGGTTGCAAAATGCTATGGCAATGAAGTGTCTTACTAAATAGCGACCACTTAGTTTGGTGCATTGCTTGGACAATCACTAAATTACAGCTGGCACAGAAATTACCTTTTGCTGGGTGTGGTGGTACACACTGTAATCCCAGCGCTGGGGAGGTTGAGACAGGAGGATCCCTAGGAGTCCAACCTGTGTAGTGAGACCCTGTACCAAGTACATAAAAAACAAAAGTTTCGCCGGGCGTGGTGGCGCATGCCTGTAATCCCAGCACTCGGGAGGCTGAGGCAGGAGGATTGTTGTGAGTTCGAGACCAGCCTGAGCTACAAAGTGAGCTCAAGGCCAGCCTGAACTGCATAGTGAGACCCTGTCTCAAAAAAGACAAAAAAAAAGTTGCCCACTTCCAGTGATTTAGCAAAGACAGGAATAGCACAAATAGAAAAGACTTATTTGCTCTCTTGCTCTCGTAATACTAAGACAAGGTGTGGGGTTTGTGGCCTTGTGCCTGCCTACATTGTAAACTGGCACAGAACTGCAGGTGCCTTGAAACCACGCGAACAAAGTAAATTTCCGGCCTGCAGAAAGATAAGGGGCCAGAAGCTGGGACACGCCCGGCACAGGCGCAGAGGCCCCACTGTGAGAACGCGGCAGGGGACTGTGGACCAGTACAGCCCTGCCTTGAAGAGTGGCTTTCTGTTTTTAAGCTGTAAATAGAATAAAACCGATTCACAGGATACTTGTCTGCTTCCTTTCTTTTATGCCTTGAATAGTCTCTTTCAACAACTACAAATACTTTGATTCCCGTCTATCTTTCGTGGTTTTCATCAAAACAGCACGTGAGGACGCAATTCCTGAGACAGCGCCTTATTTAATTGTAAAGCGCTTCTGTCCATCTCTCTTTTTTTCAGGGCACGCAAGCCATACAGTTGCACAAAAATGCCGACAGACGAGAACCAGCGACTACTTGCCCTCTGCTGCTCCTGCCTCCCAGTGTGAGAAGTCGCAAGCAGACAGCCCCTGAAGCGAACAAAAGTCCTCTCCTTGCTCCGGCCCTACCCAGTCTAAGAATCAGAAAGCACAAGGGTACCGGAAGCGACTGCTTGGGCCTTTTCCGTTACAGCAGGTCGCTACCTAGAAATCTGGGGAAGCGTAGGCGTGCTAGGAGTGGGAGTCAGGGATAAACCGGACTGTGATCGATCGGTACTCTGCTGCTCCTGCCTGCCAGTTGCTAGGAATCCGGGTAATGCGCAGACACACTTAGGGCAGCCCTGAAGCAGGGGTGGTGAAGTCCGTTCGGTACTCTGCTGCCCTTGCCTACCGGTTGCTAGGAGTTGTGGACGCCACTACGGCCTCGCAGCAGGCCGGGGCCAGGTGGGGGTGTGTGTGGGGGGGGAGTTGAGTGCTGACGAGCTTGTCTCCTCCCAGGTGGTCCGCTCATAGCCGGAGCCACGGGCACCGCGGCCGCTTGGACGGCGATGGAGCCTGGGAAGGTCGGTGCGTGGCGGAGTCTTGGGAAAGGGGAAGGGTGGGTGCTTCACCACGTGATGCCGTCTGCACCCGGCTCAGACTCCTGCGCGGGATCCAGGCGAAGCCAGCCTGGGACTCGGGCGGGTGCTTGAGGGCTGCGCACAGGGGCTGGGCATCCTGTGCCTGGCAGTGGGACGCGTCGAATCCAAGGGCGGGGCGCAGGAGGCCGGGCCCAAGCCGGCGTGAGCGGTGGGTGGGCGAACGTGAGGGGAGCCTCGGGGCGGGCTCGTCTGAGTGGCGGGATCTAGGGGCGTGTCGGACGCGACCCGGGAAGGTGGGAGGCTTTGGTGAGGGGCGGGGTCGGTACGTGTCCCTGGTGGTGGTCCGCATGTGCTCTAGGAACGTTTTTGAGGGGCGAGAACAATGATCAGAGGGCCTGACCCAAAGGGGTTTATAAGCCGCCGAGTCTGGGGACGTCGGAGTGCTGGGGTCTAGGCCTAGGCTGAGGGGCGTGTCCCAGAGGCAGTGTGTGGACCCAGGTGCAAGTCCAGAGTGCAAGTGGGGTCTCCACTCAGCACCATCTCCGGGCCCCACTTACCGTGTGTGCCTGTCCAGGAGCAGGAAGGGAAACAGGCAGGGCTGAACATTTCTTTGGGTTTGGCACGAGGCACCTGTATTTCAGACGCTCAGAGTCCCAACTACTAAATAGTACGTTTCCACTGCATAATGTGAACGAGTCTTGACTGGCCTTGTTTTTGTTTTTTGTGGTACTGAAGATCAAACCCAGGGGCTCTCCACCCCTAAGCTGAGCTGAACTACATCACCAGCGCCCCCTCTCCTGTCCTGTGGGCATTTTCAGGCAAGGTTTCTCTTAAGTTGCCCAAACAATACTCCAACTTGTGATCCTCCTGCCTCAGCCTGCCTCTGGGTTGGGAATACCGTGGAATACACCACTCCCAGCTTTACAGCTCTTATGTTTAGTTCTTTGTCACTGTAGTGTATGTGGACACCTTTCTTTCTTTCTTCACCCACTAAGTTCAGCTGGGGTGCATCCCGACCCTGTCCTGTATAGTGATCCCTATAGGGAGGTTCATTGCGTGGTCCAGCCTGTAGCTTCAGGCTGTTACCCGCTACTCAGTACCAGGAAGGTGGCTGCTACAACTTTAGCTGGAAATGGTGAGGTGCCCTAGCCTCTGGCGATTGAGATAGCAGACTGAATGCTTGAGTCTGAATTCTGGCTTCTGTATTTTTCTGTGTGGCTGCGGAAAAGTTAAACGAGCAGGGTAGTAGGAGCAACACTAGAGTGTTGAGGGTGTGGGGGTTAAGTGAGATGAAATTTAAAAGTGCTTAGGATAGTGCCTACTGATTTATTGACACTCAGCAAATATTAACTTGTTGTTTTTGCCTAGTGATTATCCAAGATGGGGAATTTAATTCACATATTTTTTTTCTCTTTTCCTGTGTGTGTGTGTGTGTGTGTGTGTGTGTGTGTGTGTGTGTATGTAACTGGGAAACGGACCTAGGAGAATTATCTTACTGAGCAACACCCCTTGAACTTTTATTATTTATTCATTTATTGTCTTTTTCAGACAGGGTCTCCCTGTCAATTCAGGCTGGCCTTGAGCTCACGTTGTAGCCCAGGCTGGTCTTAAACTCCCAAAGATTCTCCTGCCTCGGCCTCCTAAGTACTAAGATTACAGGTTGTGCCACGCCTGGCTAATATTTATTTACCTACCTATTTTTTAAAATGTATTTTAGGACAGCGTCTACAGGGTCTCACTCTGTAGATCAGACTCCTAGGGATTCTCCTGTTTTCAGCCTTCCAAGTGCTGGGATTGCAGGTTCGTCCCACCACGCCCAGTCTCAAGAGCTGTCTTAGCACGCCCAGGGCTTGCCCAAAGCAGGCACGTTAGTCCTCTGAGCTATCTGGGCAGTTCTTACCTATACATTTATTGTGGGTGCTAGAAATGTTGAGACTGGGACTTACGAGGTTGCGCAGGTTGCTTTTAAGATTGCGATCCATCTGCCTCTGTCTCATTTGTAGCTGGCCATCATTCCTGGCTCTCTTTTCTTATTTTTATTTTAAAACCCTCTTACCTAATTTTTGTCATACTAGTCTTAGTATCTTATAACTTTTCTGTAAGATAAAGAAGTTGCTGCCTTAAATGATCTTCTGTTTCTCCTTAAATTGACCTCTGTCACGTATCATTCTCTTTACATTATTGTGAGTTATTTTGTACCTTAAGTTGGCTATGATGTGCTTGTAGGGTATACCTCATTATTACGTGTGTAGAATTCACTGTAGATCCAAACTGTAACTGGACCTTGGAGGAAATCCAGTCCTGGATCCCCGAACTCCTTCTCAAGGAAATTGTTCCTAGAGGGTCAGTTAGATAATCTTTTCCTTTTCTTTCTTTTTTTGTATTAGTGCAGGGTCTACGAAGTCTCACTACACAGATTGGACTTGCAGTGATTCTCCTTTTGCAGCTTCCCAAGCCCTGGGGTTACTGGCCAATGCCACCACACCCAGTCTCAAGTGCCATCTCAGCACACCCTGGGGGCCAGTACAGAAGGCTTGAGATCAAACCTCCAGCCCCTGTGACCCCTGCGGGTGCCTGGCAGGTCCAGTTTTAGTCTGCTGAGCTACTTGGCTGGCCTGAATCTTGTTCTGTATTAATATACCACAGCGTAGTTTTAGGCCTCTACGCACTTCAGCGTAGCATTTGCACATATCAGATTCCCATTTATAAAAGCAGATGCTTACCATGACAGCTTTCCCTAATTTTCCATATTCAAGAAACTTTTTAGTGATTTAATTGTGATGTTTTTATTTTTTGCTTGAGCACATTTACTAAGCTCTTCTGTCATTTAAACTTGTAAGGCAGAGTTTCTTAGAGGGAAACTAACATCAGGATAATTGTATCTGGTTTTGGCCAGAAGCTGTCCTTGATTGCTTTGCTCTGCTAAGGTTACCCTCATCATGAAGCCAAGTCCTACACAGTGTGGGAACTTGTGTGCTGGGCACATGAGTTCCTTTCTACTGTATGCAGTCATACTTCAGAATGAAAAGCTAGGCTGGGCTTTGGTTTCTTATGCCAGGGAGGCAAACACCATTGAGAGGTGACAGAGTTGACTGAGAGGAGGTTGAAGGTGGTGAAGGGGTAGTTTAATTTGTCATTGATTATCCTTTGGAGTTCTGTGGTGAAGGGTTTGGGATGTCTTGGGTGAGCCACTGGTTTGCCATCTGAAGGCTTAATGGGGCATGGGTTTTCTTCTTCTGCAGCTGTGGGGTTGGTACTTCTGTGTCTGCACAGTGTGATGGTTGCTTCTCCCCAATTGAGGGATTGTGTGTAAGTACCAGCACCAGAGACAGGTAGTTATCACCCCACTGTTATCATGGGATGAATCACTGAATCCAGTTTCATTTATAGGAAGGGGAGTTGGAGACATGCAAAGGGGAGTTGTTGGAGAATTAGCAGACTGCTTTAAGACTGCCGCACCATGTTTGGCACTTCCCTTCCACTCTTAGAGCAGCTAGAGTGATTGATGAGCTAACCACCCTAGCTGCTCCTTCACAGGGACCCACAGGTCATATTTTTTCATGACTGACCTTGGTGCTTTTATGTGCTGAAGGCTAAGGATTGGAAGAAATGGGATCTGTGCTTCACAGTTACCTAGAGAGTTGAATGATGCTTGGAAGCTGGCTGGAGAAATGTGTCCCTGCCTTAGGGAGGTATGGAGACACAATCATATTGGAGGACAGATGGAGAGAAAGCTTGAAAGACAACTTATCCAAGCAGGTGCAGACATTGTAATCCCAGCACAGGTTAGAAGGGCGCAGTGCAGGTTTCTGCAGGGACCAGTGTAACTTCTGCCTATATAGAGGTCGTGTGTGCTAGGGTCCTCAGTGTGTTTGCTGAGTGAATGTGGGTGTTCACATGGGATAGGAACATGGTTGAGCTTATGAACTCCCAAATGCCTCAGGCAAACAGACAAAATTTCTGGGCCACACAGTGGGGACAGGCTGGCTTTTTTCACATTGACCATCATTTATAAATTCATTCCACAGGTATTTTTCAGTTGCTGTTATGTGCCTAGCAATGTGTGGGTCTCTGGAGATAAAGTTAGCTCTTCTATGCCTCATTGGCCTCATGTGGAAAATGGGACCCATGATCTTTTTTTTTCTTTAGGTCTTTTTGAGGCAGGGTTACTAGTTACTATGCAGTGCATGCTGGCCTTGAACTCACTTTATGGCCCAGGCTGGCCTCAAACGCAGAGTGATTCATTCTTCTGTCTCAGCCTCCCAAGTGCTAGGATTATAGGCATATACAACCACACTCAGTTCCATGACCTTTTTCTTTCTTTTTATTATTATTTTGTTATAGGAGGAAAAAGTATGTATTTAGAATTAGCCGGCTGGACTCAGTTTAGATGATCCCAATTTTGTTGACAGCATCCAATACATCATAATCATGAGTCAAGGTGCCAGGGAGATGTCTCAATAGGATGAGCGCTTCCCTGGCAAGTACAGGGGTCTGAATTCAATCCCGGTTCTGACAAAAAAAAAAAAAAAGATAATCGTGAGTCAATCGAACATAGGCCTTCTCTCCTCAGGCCTGGTTAGGGTACTGACCTTCGCAGCATCAGTGTTACAGAGCTTCTTCAAAGCTTGTTTGATTTGGTGCTTACTGGCTTTGACAGCCACAATGAACTGTCAAAGATTGAGGAGTGTGTTGTCCTCAATCTTTTTCATGGCTGACTCTGAGCCACTCCTGGCCCTGAAATTCTCCTTCATTGTAGTTTTATTTTACTTAATTTTTGGTACTGGGAATCAAACTCAGGACCTTGTGCCTGCCAGGCAGATGCTTAAACCGCTGACCTATATCCATAGCCTTTCAGGGGGAACTTGATGATGGCATAGTGGTCAAAATTGTTTCTCTTGGGGGCATTCTTCTGAGGGTATTTGGGCTGCCTCTGGAGCCATAGTATCTTGGAATAGTAGAAGGTGTGTGACTTTTGAATCTTCATTTTGTGGCTGTGGATGCCTTTCAGTATGGCCTTCTTTTTTTTTTCTTTTTGTGGAACCAGGGATTGAACTCAGGTCCTTGTGCTTGCCAGGGAAGCGCTTATTCCACTGAGCCATCTCCCTGGCCCCAGTATGGCCTTCTTGGCCTTTAAAGCTTTTGCTTTGGCTTCAGCTTTGAGAGGGGCAGGGACTTCCTTCTTTGTCTTCAGCGCCGTCTTGGTTAAAAAGGCTCTCTCAACCTGCATGACCTTCTTAACAAAGGCCATGATATTCAAAGGGTGCTTCTTTTTTTTTAATTTCACTGAGAAACAAATAGCAATGAGACAGTTTCAAAACTGATTAATAGGACAGTTTCATAATTAATACATTGTACATTGTTATCTTCTTAGTGGTTAAATAGTACATGAAGCAGACAGGATATCCTGTCCAAACACTATTAGCACAAATCTTTCTACTCATTGAATTAAGCAAGAGTAGCTGAGTATCTATCCTGATTATTCTGTATATACAAATACAAAATTGTCTTTCTTTTGTATCCCCTTTTTTTGTTTAGTCCTGTCAGAGATGGGTATTCCATTGACATCTAAATACTATAGGTACGTGAATTCAGCAAAATAATCCAACACAGTCCAGCAGTCCACAGTAGTAGTGGGTTATCTGCAGAAATTGTTGACTCGAGCCTTTCACAGCTCAATGTATTAATATGGCTTTACTTTATATATCTTTTTATACTTTTCTGCTGGATGGTTAAGACCAAGATAAAGTGAGACCTATTTAACAAGAAATGTAACTTTTGTATATGATAATGTCAGTCACGTACCCTCAGGATTTATCCTGTAACCCCCTACTGCACTTGTAGCTCCTTTGCCAGTGTCAGCCATGTGGATGAGTCACGGCCATTGCTTGACCAATTTGCTCTCTGTGAAAGCCTGAGAGAATGTGATTCTCCTTAGGCACACTATACATCATGATCACTTTCCTCTGTGGCCCCATAATCTTCTTGATCAGAAAATTTGGGACACAACTGAGTTCCATGATGTTACAGTACAGGTTCTCCTATGTCCTGAGTCTTTGCTGACCTTGAAAGGCTAGGGCCAGAATTTTGGCTAACCTTGCAGCCCTTCCTTTTCTCTTATTTTTGATCTACAAACTTAGGTTGTTAACCCTCCAGAAGAAAAGCTTATTATTACCTGGCAAAATATGCATTTCAGTTTATCCTAACTATCTAAGTATCAATCATCTTAGGCATAACATGGAACAGGTATTTTCCATCACTTTTAGTCCCTACGGAATATGAAGAAAAAAATAATTTGAAAAAATAGGAATAAACACATTTTTAAAAATGTTTTAATATTTATTTATTTATTTATTTTGGCGGAACCAGGGATTGAACTCAGGCTTTTGCGCTTGCCAGGGAAGTGCTTATTCCACTCAGCCATCTCCCCGGCCCCAACACTTAGATATTTTTACAGAGGAATTTAGAAATCTAAGCATATAAAGCATTGTAGCAGGATAGCCCTATGACTTTTTTTTTTCTTGTGTCTTTTTTTTTCAGTTATTACCCTTAATTTAAAACAGAAAAAAAAAAACAAAAACTTTTACTTGAGAAACAATATGGTAATAATTGGTAAGTCATGATAAGAAGTACACATTTAGAAGATCATAATGACAGGTATTCCAAGTGTGACCCTTCTATTACACACTGCTATCTTCAGTGCAGTTGCTTGGTTCACACATATCAGCATGTACAGTTAGTCAGGGTGAGAATTCTACCAATTAACTGCTAGTTTCAAAAACCTGCTGATATTTCTGAGGATCACTGCCTTACCCATCTTGTGCATATAAATGTATGGCTTTGCCCCTGTCATGTTTCCCAGCTTTTCTCTTTGGCCTCTCCTCATTGTCCAATCCTCAAGTTCTTACTTTTCTTTTAATTGTGTTATACCTTTCTGCTTGTATTTCTTCTTTTGAGTTCTTGTAATAGGGAAACTATACTATAGTTGCACATGTGAGTCTGGTTTATTTTGCTTATAAGTATATCTTCAAGTGGCATCCACTTAAATATGAAGGCTTCCAGTTTTATCATTCTTTATAGCTGAGTAATACTCTAGTGTATAAAGATACCACATCTTTTTCAACCATTCCTCATGTGATGGGCACTATCACAAATTGTGCTGCTATAAAATAGGTACACGTACATCACTATAATAATGACGTTTTCCATTCCTCCGGGAAAATTCCCAGTAGGGGGCTAGCTGGCTTGTTTTTAAGGAGTCTCCACAGTGATTTCCATAGTGGTTGCACCAGTCTACATTCCCACCAGCAGTGAAGAAGGGTTCCCTTTTCTCCACATCCTCTCCAACATTTTTATTTATTTATTTGTTTTTTCTCTCCAACGTTTGTTTGTTGATTTGTTTATGATAGCCATTCTTTCTGGGGGTGAGGTGGTATCTCAGTGTTGTTTTAATTTTCATTTCATGGATGGCTAGTGATGTGCAGCATTTTTTCAGAGTGTGTGTTTTGACTTACTGTAGTGCCTGGCATTTCTGTCTGTCTATACTTCATAGGCACTGTTTCTACATGGAAAATCACCTCAAGCTTCGTTGTGTAAACTGTCAGCAGCCCCTGTAGTTTGCTTGTACATCCGTGCGTAGGAAGGGACAGCAGGGACACTGTAGTTCTGCTTTCTGGCCTCAGGTCAGGGCTTCAAGACGCAGGTTTGGGGAAGTGGTACCAGTTCACAGATGGAAGGCATCTTGTGGACCCATGAGCACTCCCATTTCTGGCCTCTGGGCTGTCTGTGAGGCTCCCAGGTGCCTGGCAGAGCTCTCACTCTTGGCTTCCCCTGGTCTGCGCTTCCTTCCCTTGCCTGAGTCCTGGAGCACAGCTTGTGTGTCTGATTTCACTTCACATAAGGTCTCAAGGTGACACAATTATTTGTCAAAACCACAAAATATTTGTTCCTGGAATGTTTAGCTGCCGTTGTAACTTTTCCCCTTTATTTTGTTACATTTAATGGTTTTGAAGTAGCCAAAGGTGACATTCTATGGTAGTTATGGGTGATTTTAGGCTAGTTAAGTAATTCCTCCCCCCCAACCCATGGGGATTATCCCAGAACCTTTGTGCTGAGCTACATCCTCAGGCCTTTTTTTTTTTTTTTTTTTTTTTTTTTTTTTTTTTTTTTTTTTTTTTTTTTTTTTTTGTGGAACTGGATTGAACTCAGGCCCCTTGTGCTTGCCCGGCAAGCACTTATTCTCCTGAGCTATCTTCCTCAGTCCTTTTAAGTTGTTATTATTATTATTATTATTTTTTCAGACACGTTGTCCCTAAGTTGCTGAATTGCCCAGGTTGGGCCCACATTTACAATCCTCCTGCCTCAGTCTCCCTCAGTGCTGAGATTATAGGAATGCAAAACCATATCCAGGTTGATTTTTTTTAAATACTGCATTTTACTATCTATTTCAGTAGGTAAAAGTATTTTCTTGCATATCAATAAGCAATTAACATTAGTTTAAATAGTGCAATGAAAAGCAACTCATGAGAGCAGACAAAATTAATTATTAGTTATTTTTATACTTTCAAAATTCTAACTTTATACCTTCTTTTTAGAGACGAACCAAAGATGATACTTGGAAAGCAGAAGACCTCAGGAGACACCTCTGGGTAGTGTATCTTAGAGTTCAGTTGGGGTCCAGATGGAGGTTTCCTGCCTGGCTCTTCTTGTACGTAGCATGCTGCAGTTGTAGAGGATTGGGACAAAGGTATTCTTGCCATGGTGCTTACAGTCCAGGGCTCCCTACTCCTGCAGGCAGCATGGCAAGGCTGAGGTGCAGTGACAGTTCCCAAGTGTGTAGAAGGGGCCCTGGTTTTAGAAACACCTGCTGGCTCTTGCCTCAGCAGCATTAGAACAGCTTCATATTTCCTGTTCTTTCTAATCCTGTCCTATTTGGGGTTTGAGTGGCCAATAAGTACGAACACCTCTGGCATGGAATTCCATTTAGCAGTTACAGAAGTGCTAAGCACGAGTCTAATTACTTTAGGGTTCTAAGGATATTCACTTAGGTCCCTTTGCATGTTGCTAGATTTGAAAGCAGTTGAATCGAACATTTTCAAAGTGATTCTCACATTCTGATGTTCATGGTGGGTGGGGGGCCTACATGTGGCTGAGCAGGACATGCTTGTCCAGCATGTGCCCAGCCTCAGGTCCCATTGCCAGCAGTGAAAGGAAAAAAGGCCATCCATAGAAATGTGCCTTCCTGTCACAGAGACCCCTTCTCCTATCTTCTTAGGCTGTGCAGTTGGGTGGTGCCAAGGAAGAGAAGAAGCACAGAGAAAAGCAGCAGCACAAGGAGTCTGAAGCAGATGTCCTTGACCACAAAGACCATAGGGATCCAAGGCGAGATGTACAGAGGCCCAGGGACAGGGCCACTGACAGAGATGCCCGCTTTTCCAAGGAGAATCCCGTTGGGGAGCGGGATGGTGAAAGACATAGGGAGAGGAAGAAGGATTCAAGAGACCTGGAGAGAGAGAGGCCGAGAGAGAAACATCGAGAACAAGATGCAGAGAAGTCTCATAGAAAAGCCAAGGAAAGAGAAAAGGAGAAGGACAGAAGGGTGAGGAGAGAGGAGCTGCGGCAGGCCACCGCCCACCACGACCTTCTGGACAGTGAGGAGAAGGCGCGCTCAGGTGCGTCCTCTGTCCCCAGCTCAGGAGCGCTGCTCTCCCACCTGTCCTCCGTCTGCCTTCCACAGTGTTTTGGGAGCTGTGTCTCCTTTAGCTACTCTGACAAGTTCTCTTCAGATGTGCTCTGCTCCCCACTTCGTTTTCTCTCGTAGTTTTTATACATGTTTCAGTTTTCAGTTCTCTCTCTCTTTCACTTCAATATTTTTATTTTCTGTTTTGATATTTGTAATACTTAATTAGTGAAGGAACAAATTTCTCATTTTCTGGCCTTTTACTATTGAAACATACAAGGGATGATCAAAATATCCTGAGACTCGCTATTTGTTTCTCAATAAAATTAATAAAAAATATACTGAGACTATTTACATTAAAAAGTTGTTATAGTAAAAGTCACATTACTATGCATCTCCCTCAAAATGTGGGTCTGACCAGTTTGGAACACATTTTTGTCATCATTCTTGCCACTTTCTTCCTTTTTTTTTGTGGGTGTGTGTATTTGCTACAGAGTCTCACTATGTAGCTCAGACTCATAGTGATCCTCCTGTTTTTAGCCTAGCGAGTGCTGAGATTGCAGGTGTGTGCTATCATGCCCAGTCTTTGTGGCCGGCTCAGCTTGTCTTGGGGGTGGAGCTGGCAGGGCGTGCGTGTGGTACTAGGGATCAAACCCCAGTCCTTCAGCTTGCCTAACCAGGCTCTTAGTCAGCTGAGCTATCTTGCTGGCCCTCTTGCCACCTTCTGATGCAGCTCTGAAAATCCTCTTTCCTAAGTATCTTTGTGAGGTGTGATAAAACACGTGGTGAATGTCACTGCTGAGTGCCATGGGACAGAAAGCAGGCTTGTAAGGATGTGACGCCATGTCCTCTTTCACCTCACTCACCAGGTCTGGCATTCTGGGACTTCTGGCTCTTCCCCAAAGTGAAAATGACAGCAAAAGGGAAATTGAGTAAATTCCAATCTTTGACAGATGTAGCCACATTGAAACAACCAGGATAGTAAAACTAAAGACCCCCAGGAAAGAGGACTTCTAAAGCTGCTTCTGAAAGTGGCAAGAATGACAGAATAAGGGCTGGGGCAGTAGCTCAGTGGTAGGGTACTCGCTCTAGTTGCCTAGTTGCATGAAGCCCTGGGTTCAATCGCTAGTACCCAGTAAAAAAAAAATAAAAAAAAAAAATAAAAAAAAAGAAAAAGAATGATGAAACAAATGTGTTCAAAGAAAGGCAGATTTTCCTTTTTTTCCCTAGAGATAGGGTCTTGCTGTATAGCTCAGGCTGGCTTTGAACTCATGTAGCCCAGACTGACCTTGAACTTGTTTTAGTCCTCCTGCCTCAGCCTCGCAGGTGCTGGGATTACAGATGTGCACCACCATGCCCTGCCAGGGTCATGGTTTTAAACTCCATTCACTTGTTCCTGAGTTCCAGGTTTTGGTCCCCAGCTCTGTGTCTGCTTGTGCTCTGAGGTCTGATAAAGATTGCAAACCTCATGGGCTCCAACCTGATCCTCTGGGGGTGGGGGGCTTGCCTAACATAGGTGATGGCAGCAGCATCCCCCCATTCCTGAGGCCAGAGCCAAGCACCTGCTGCTCCTCGCCTTCTGCCTCCTGGAGTGTCCTGTGAGTTTTGTGTTCAGGATGTGCCTGGAGCCTATTTCTGCCTTAAGTCCTATCTTCTAAGAGCGCAGTCAATGCTCAGCAAGTATTTTTGAACGAATGAACTTTGTCTTCATGATCCCTGAAATTTGCTTTTGCTCTCATCTTTTAAAGTCTCAATTTTCTTTCCTTTTTAAAAAAATAATATGCTTTAAACATTTTTGATTATAATATGAACAGGGTTTGATGTGATATTTCAGCACATGTGTATAGTGTGCTGAAGGGTTGTTTTCCTTCATTGTAGGCCTGATGAGTGTTTGACTGCAGTTTCAGAAATGAACTCTCCCTCCAATTCCTTGTTGGATGCGGCCCAGGCACCTGCGTAGTGGGGTCACCCTCCTGGATGCCCACCCCTGCACACCATTGCTTATACCTCAGCCTCACATTGGGTTCCTGGCCTCCTGCTTCTGTGTCTTTTGGTAGTGGATACCTGGAGGCTAGGGATCTGTGTGTTTGCTCAACACAGTGCCCAGGATTTCTTTGAAGTTCCCTGTTGGCTTGAGTGTTTGCCTGAGCAGCTTTGCCCTGGTTCTCAGAAATCCTGAAGACATCACTTGAGGCTGGTGCCTCCTAGAATTTCAGGGATGCCCAAACATTTGCCAGGTACCTCAGCAAGCTGGGAGTGGGAAGACTTGTACCTGTTCCTTAAGTTGGCATTTTGACCTCACACTTTGTTCTATCCTGAGTTTAGATTCTAGAACTCATCACTTTTGAGTTTGGAGAATGAAGGATAGTTTTGGTGCATGTTAATAATATAACGATCTGCAAGATGGTGGAAGGGCTTTTACATATGTGAAATCTGGAAATTTTAAAATTATGTTCTGTCTTTGTAGTAAGTAAGGTAAGAATTGAAGAGAAAGACAGCAGAGATGAAGACCCTGAAGGAAGAGATGAAGACAGAGAAAGAAGATACCGGGAGAGAAAGGTACCAGGGTGTGCCAGGAGAGCTTGGTTGGGTGTTCTTCCCTAATTCCAGTGGCATCCCAGGTGGTGGTAGAAAATTTGCAGATACAGATAAATAGTAAGAAAATAAAAGTACCTGTTCCCACCCAGAAACCACTATTGGTCATGTTTGGTTATGTAGATGTATATAAATGTGTGAATGGTGTGTGTGTGTGTGTGTGTGTGTGTGTGTGTGTGTGTGTGTGTGTGTATGGTTTCTGTTTTGTTTTGAGACAAGATCTCTTATAGGTTGTTTTAATACATCTTGAACATTTTTCTCAGTTGTCATATTTCTTCATAGTGTTTAATCAGTGTATAATTTAGTATTCAGTGATGTAGACATTTTAGTTCTCTTAATATGTCTGATGCTTCTGGATGCATAAGTTGCTTCTAAATTTTTTTCATGGGGAGACCTCTTTCCCACACAGAAGCACAGAAGTGCGATGTGTCTTTTTCTAGGTCTTCAGGGTTTGCGGCAAAGACTTTTTACCTGGGGCACACTGAACAGTTTGGTCAGAGCCCCTTGTTTGTTGTAGGAAGGCTCTGCTGGTGGAGTTGAACACTTGCATTGGAGATGGAAAGAATGGAGGAAGGAGACAGAAGCCCCCAGAGGGGTTCAGGGACCCCTGCATGCAAGGATGAAGAGGTGGTGTGGACTGAGCCCAGTAACCCTGTGGGAAAGCTTAGGACAGGTTGACAGTGCTCCCAGAACTGGGCCTGAACCCAAGTCCAAACACTGTCATAACCCATGGTTCAGCTGATGGATGCCATGCATCCTTGAGTATCCACAGGGTGTCCTGAGGGTACTGGGGGGAGCTGAATGATGGCACCCCTTTCAAAATTTCTCATTTGTGTGGAACCAATAGAGAAAGAGTGGTGGACTGCATCATTGTAGGACCAGGGGCAGCCTCAGGCTTGGTGCTCACCAAAGGGACCACTGTCTCAGGGAGTGACTGGGGCTCATGTAGGGAGTCCAGGCTGACGAGCCCAGATGGGGTGCAGAGTGAAAATGCTATGGAGTTACAAAGGGGCCTGGATTGCTTTGCTGGGCGTATGAGTTAGCTTCCTGTTCCTGTAATGAAATACTTACGATAATTGACTGATAAAGAGAAAAGAGCCAATTGTGGTATAATTCCAGCTATTTGGGAGGAAGGACCAGGAGGATTACAAGTTTGAGTCTGCCTGCATACTTTATTATTATTATTATTATTATTTGTATTATTTGTATTTATATTTTTAGGGAAGGGTGTATAGGGTGTTCAGGGTCTCACTACTAGAATGGACTCATAGTGATCTGCCTGTTTACAGCCTCTCAACAGCTGGGATTATAGGAGTGTGCCACCATACCTAGCCTCAATTGCCATCTCTGTGTGCCCTGGGGGCAGGGTCGGCATGGCAGGCTCAGGGATCGAACCCCTTGCTCCTTTGCCTGGTGCAGGTACTTTAACCTGCTGAGCCATTTGGCTGGCCCTCTGGCCTGCATACTTTAGGGAACATTGCCTTAAAAAGTAAAAACAACTGGGATGTAGCACAATGTGAGGTACTCGAAGGTTCCATGTCCAGTGTAGGGAAAAATAATAAATATTTCCTTTGGCTCTCAGTTTTGGACTGTGTACTATGTGACCATCAGTCTGACTTGGCCCATGTTGAGGCACTTGGTAGTAGTGGTAGAGCAGCTGGCTCATGGGGAGAGGGGTGGGTCCTGTCCCCTTTCACACTTGCCCCAGTGGTGTGAAGACCTCACTGGTGGCCCAGTCCCCAAAGACCACAGCTCTTCCCAAGGTGAAACCCCTTTGGCCAATTGCACCCCAGGGAGCCATCAGCATCCAAACCATCACTTCTGTTCACACAGCCCGGGCTGCCAGGTGTGCTGGGAGGAAGGTGTGCGGCAGCAAGAGGGTTGGGGATGGTACACAGCAGGCAGCTATCCTGAAGTCTTGCCTATCCCCCTGGAGAGCTCCTGTGGGCTCTTATGCATGTCTCACTGCCATCCACAGCTGCAGTATGGTGACAGCAAAGACAACCCTCTCAAGTACTGGCTCTATAAAGAAGGGGAGAGACGACACAGGAAGAAATATCGAGAAAAAAGCAGCACCAAGGAGAAAAGAGAAAAATACTCCAAAGAGAGGAATAACTTGTTTTCTGACAAAGAAGGGGAAGAAAGACACAAGGAGAGGCGACATAAAGAAGGCTTTCGTGGGCATGAGGAGGGGCACCGGAGCAGTGTGGACAGGAAAGACAGGTCATCAAGGGAGGAACACAGGAAGAGGGAGCCCGAGGTGTGTGTAGACTCGCAGCAGGGCCCCACAGAGGCGGAGCCAGCTGATGGGTGGGGAAAGTGCCATAAAGTCACTGTGTGGTCAGCAGAGGGAGGCAGTTATCCAGTTTCAGCCAGGTGTGGTGGCACATGCCTGTAATCCCAGCATTCCAGCACTTGAGAGCCCGAGGCGGGAGGATCAGCCTGGGCTACAAAGTGTGATCACTGCTAGTCTGAGCTGCACAGTGAGACCTTGTCTCAAAAAGACCAAAAAAAAAAAAAAAAAAGGTCAAATTGTTAGGTTTCCCAACCTGGGCTCAAACTTGTGATCCTCTTACCTCAGCCCCTGAGATTATAGGCATGCATCTCGATGCTTCGCTTGCAAATAATATACTTTTAACAGAGATATGGAAAGATATTATTATTTTTTTTAATTTTTTTTTATTTTTTATTTTTGCAATACCAGGGATTGAACTAAGGATGCTGCGCTTGTCAGGCAAACTCTTATTCTATTGAGCTGTCTCCCAAGCCCTGGAAATATAAAATTTTCAAATTTAACATTTAAAAAGAAGCTTAAAAAAAAAACAAACAGATCTTGCTCATAATCTGTACTAGCCTTGAACTCACAGTGTAGCCAGCTCAGCCTCCTGAGCACTTGGATTATAGGAATACACCAAAGTGCTCTGTGGAAGTTGATTTCTCTTTCTTTCTTTCTCTTTCTTTCCTTCTTTCTCTTTCTTTCTTTCTTTCTTTCTTTCTTTCTTTCTTTCTTTCTTTCTTTCTTCTTTCTTTCTTTCTTTCTTCCTCTCTCTCTCTCTCTCTCTCTCTCTCTCTCTCTCTCTCTCTCTCTTTCTTTCTTTCTTTCTTTCTTTCTTCCTTTCTTTTTCTTTCTGAGACAGGGTCTCACTGTGCAGTTCGGGCTGGCCTTGTAGCCTCCAGGCTGGTCTTGAACTTGCAGAGATCCTCCTGGCTTAACCTCCTGAGTGCTAGGGTTACAGGCATGCACCACCACGCCCAGTCCTGGAGCCGCATAGTGGGCAGCATTGGGGCTCAGATGGCACACACGTCCAGGGCTGCGAGGGATTGAACCTGGGTCCTTGTGCTTGTCAGGCAGGTGCTTATGCCTCTGAGCTATTTATTTCTCCAGCCCTGAGAATGTTTCAAAATAAAAACATAAATCAAAATTAAAAAGTTTTAAGCTCTTAACAATGTACCCTGAACACCACATTTGTGTGTGTGCTAACTCTCAGGAAGTCATCAGTCCTTGCATTGAATACATTCGATAGAACTGTGGTTTTTATATTTCCTGTTAACCTTATAAAAATTCACAATGTATTTTAAATAATTGAACTGGTAAGTAGTTTACAAAGGACTGGGGGTAGCTCAGAGTGAATGTCCTGGGTTCAGTCCCAGCTGCTCCATGCCCAACAGAGCATAATGATGTGTTCCTCCTTGCAGAGCAGCCAAGGTTTGTGTCCTCATGGGTCAGGGTGACCTGGTGCTCCTTTGTGCAGAGCAGCACACCCTCTGCCCCGAGTCTCTGTCCATGTGAGCCTCATTTGTAATCTAATACCTTTAGTTTGAACAGCTCCTAATCCAAAAGAATACTGTTTATATATATATACACATATATACGTATACACATGTATGTATATATATGTGTATATATGTATATGTGTGTGTATATATGTATATATATGTATATGTGTGTATATATATATATATATATTTTGGCATGGTGCTGTGAAGTAACTACTTTGTGTTTGAAAATTTGTAATTTTAAGAAATGTGAGGAACTAGTAAGATTATATCAATAAAATAGTATCTTATGTGAAATGAATTATGCCAAGAAAATTTATAGAACTAAGATAATTTATAGTTATCTTTAGTATATTTTATTCCATTTCCTAATATTAGTTACCAATTTACTATAAATAACTAGCAAAATAGTTATTAAAGTATACTAATAGGGTAGTGTACTGTAGGGTAGGTGGTACTGTTAAAATTGGAGAATACTCCTGTTTTGTAGTGTTTACTAATTACACTTAATTCATACTGCATACAACTTAGTGGTTACGGACATTTCTCTCTCTTGTAGAGTGGTGAACACAGAAGTCGCGGTGCGCATGCAAGACGAGATGGAGCTAGTGGCCAGTAAGGACACACATTCTGCTGATATTAAGCCTAGCATGGTTCTCACAGAGCGCTGTAAAAATGAGCTTTTCTTAGTGGGCCTAATTTTAGCTAGTGAACGGAAATAAATTATAGTTATACTTTATTTTCTTCTGGGTCTAACCCCTTCAAATTAACCTTTAGGCACGCTAGAGGACATTAGAACTTCCTGTCATAATTACTTTTTTGTTTCTGGGACAAAATATCTGGCATTCAGAAGTTAGAGGAGGAAAGCTTTATTTTAGCTCATGGTTTGTACAGGTTTCAGTCCATGGTTGCCTGGCTCCGCAGCAGGATAACACAGCAAGCGGGCACTGTAGAGGAGAAGCCCGTCAGCAGGCAGGGAGAAGCACCCAGGCTGCAAGCCTGTTGGCAGTGCCACCTGTACCCGGGGTGGATGAGTCCTCCCTCTTCAGTAAGCCCCTCACCCACACCCAAACTGTGCTGAGCCAGTTGATCCAGTATCACATACTCATAGTATTGTTTCCCCCCACAGCCCCACCGAGGAGCACATAAGGTTTGGGGGCGACATCCAGATGTTGCCATAATACTTGTAAATTATTATTTTAAAGATTTGCTCATGTGACTAGAGAACCAATATGCACTTTGGAGAGAATAACTTATTTGGCAGCTTCTTCTTCCTCTTCATGGAGCTACAGCAGCTCTAGTGGGTTCACCTCCTCTTATAGGTACATGGAAATGTAAGGTGCCCACAAATCCCCACTATCCAGCATTTTTAGTTTGTGAACCTCAAGGAAAAACAGCCTCAGACAGCTGCAGACACAGTGGGAACAGAGCCTACCAATCTGGGCTGGATTTCGTGTTTGCGAAATCCAGTTGTGACATGAGGAGACTTTTCAGTAAAATAATGATGCCAACATCTAATTTTGAGGACTACATATTAAAGTTGTGTATAAATTCATCATGTGAGCTCCAGGGTTTCTTTCAGTTTTGCAGTGCTAGGGATAGCAGCCAGGTGCTTTTAACAGTGAGCTACATCCCCAGCCCAAGCCCTGGAGTTTAGTTTATTATGACACTGTATACTGCAGTTCTTTCTCACACATCAGGAAAACTCACATTAAAGGTCTTTCCCAAGTGTTTACCAGTTTGAACAAAGCCAGGGATTACACCTGGAGAGTCATATTCTCTGTTGTGAGATGTGAATCTGCTACAGTGAAAAGTTTTACTGTAGACTGTGGATTTAGTAACCAGTGTTGCCTTGTAGTGTTGTGAATGTAAGTTATAAAAAGTGAGAATCAACTGACACATATGATTAAAAATAGAAAATGGGGCTGGGAAAATACTCAGTGGAATAAGCACCTCCCTGGCAAGTGCAAGGGCCTGAGTTCAATCCCTGGTTCCACCGAAAAAAACAAGAAAAGAAAATACTTTAGCACAGATACTTCTTTCAGAAATGTGAATATCATATATTAGATATAAAATAGTGTTCAAGATTGACTAAAATTAGAAAAATTAGGGCCGGCAGTATAGTTCAGCGGACTAAGCGCTTGCTTAGGTAAGCGCAGCGGCCAGGGTTCGATTCCTGGTTCCGCATGCCACGTGGGCCCGGCCTTTGGGTGTGCTGAGCCCGCGGTGGAGTCCGGGCATGGCGACACGCACCTGTAATCCCAGCACTAGGGAGGCAGAAAGCAGGAGGATCACTATGAATGTGGGCTGCATAGTGAGACCCTGTACAAAAAAAAATAAAAACAACCTAAAAAATTAGAAAAATTTTAGAATCCTCAAAGGATTTGTACACATAAAAGTTTTTGAAAACACCTTTTTTTTTGTAATTATTAGTACATGTTTATAGTACATAGTGATTATACTCATCATGGAGACTTAGAATACATTCTTTTTTCTACTGAAGATATGTTCTATCTTGAATTACTGCTGAAATAATAAAAATGTTAGGGGGGCTTTAGCATTTACCATTGCAGTAAAACAAGATTTACTGACCTCCAGCCATTTTTGAATCATAGCTAAATATTGATATGAGCCTTGACTGAGATGGAAAGTGTTTTAGTTTTGAAAAGTAAATCTTGATTTTGATCACATTTCCTCTCTCTAGGCACACGGAGAATTTAGTAAGAAGTAATGGGAAAGATAAAGCTTCAAGAAGGAAGGTAAGGCCGCGTGTGCCGGGAGAGCAGGAGGACACGTGCGAGTGCAGCCCTGTGCTTGGTGGCCAGGGGCTGAGCCGAGGGAGTAAAGACTTGCATAAGGAAAAAGGCGTATTTATGTACATGTGCAGGATAGCTTGGATAGGTATGTTGGTTCCTGCTGGTCTATTGAAAGGAGCAGTGAATGCTTAAGTTTTTCTTTTTTTAAATTTCTTTTTTTTTAACCAATTTTGCATGTTTATATCTGGTAACCTGTACAACTAATTTAAAGATAATTTTATGTAATACAACAACCATTGTTGAATTCCTATTATTTTGCTTTTGTGAAATTCTGTATCATTTCTAATGTGTTTTTTTTTTTTCTTCCATTTTGTATTCTCTTAAAAAAAAAAAAAAAACTCACTTAAGCTTAGGAAACTTAACAAATTGAAAGTGCAGAGATAAACGTCAGACACAACCCTAAGGTAGCGAGTGGTAGTCCTAGTGTCGGTGAGCTCCAGACAGGCAGTGCTGCTGGAGACAGACACTCAGTGACCAGACCCTGGGGGCCGCAGGAAGATGTGGCACTTCAAGTGAACGTGGACCCCGTGAGAGTCCCAGCATACGCACACGAAGAGTTGGCAAGGTTGGAGGGAAAGATAGACAACCCGCGATGAGGCTTTGCATCTTACTTTGAATTGTGAATAGCACACCTTTGCTTGCTGACAGCAGTTTGGACAAGTTAGATGAAAACGACAAGTTCTGAAACATTAGTTAACAAAGCTGCCTCAGGAAGAAATAGTTTGAACAGAGCCATAACAAGCAAAGAAATGATGTCAGTGTTGAGAATCTCCCTACCAAGAAGCTGGGCTGAGAAGGCTTCCTGTGCGCACTGTGCCAGGCACTCGTGGCTTACCAGTGTGACCCGCTGTCCCTCTCCTACACGTCTGCTCTCACGTCGCAACACCTCATGTCAGGGCCGTACTATGCTGTTCTCTTCACTTAGTGTGTCAGCGTTTCTCCATGTTCTTCATTGCTTTATACCATTCCACAATTATTAGAATAATCTTCATGATTACATAATAATTATAAAATAATACACCCTGGAGTTTGATTATCATCAAACCATTTTTCTAGTTTTTGGTTTTGTTACTACAAAATGTGGCAAACATACTTTGGCTTCTTTTGAATTATTTCTGCAGATTAATTTTTCTTTCTGTGGTTTTTTTAATTGGTACTTCTGACCTTGTAATCATATGCAGCATTGTGGTGCTGCATTTCTGTGTGCTTGTTGTCTCACTTTTCTCTTGTTGCTGGGACAAAGTACCTGACACACAAATTTAAGGGAGGAAAGGTTTCGGAGCTCACAGTTAGCAGAGGTTTCAGTCCATACTCAACTGGCTCCAAGACAGAGTGGCATGTGGCAGAGGGCAACAGTTCATGGTGGCAGAAAACAGCACAAAAGCAAGAGCAAATGGGAGGAGCAGTGGCAACGGTGCTGCACAGAGCGAGTCTGTCTCTGTCTCTCTTATGTTGTGTTCAGGTTATCCGCCCCGTCTGGGTGCAGCACTCACACCCGTAATCCCAGGAGTACTCAGAGCCATATCTCAGCCTTGGATCATGAGTCAATCACAAACTTTAGAATTTTGCCCATAACTACGTGAGGCTTTGGGGGATAACTGCACACAAACAATGATACTTGTGACCATTGCACGAGCACAAAGTAGGTGGCAGCACAGAAGAGGGCTGGTCAGGGAAGCCTGTGCCTCGTTTGCTGGTGTGGGGCATAGGGTCTAAACATTCATGGCCTAGCCATGCCCTAACCTTAGGAAAGTAAGCTTTTATTTCTTATGATATAATCTTTTATGATTATATGTCAAAATGTATATTTGGGAGTTTTATTTACGAACATGTACTATGTAATGCATGCTTCCCATTTTACTTTATAAATCTTTCAAATTCAAACAATCCACATCTGCTTCATTCTTCTTGTGGATAAATTAATTTATTTTTCTCCTTCTCTCTCTTTCTCTCTGTCTTTCTTTGTCTCTTTTCTTTTTCTCTTTCTCTTTCTTTTCAAGGCTGAGTTTCACTGTGCAGTTCAGCCTTGCCTTGAGCTCACTTTGTAGCCCAGGGATGTCTTAAATTCACAGTGATCTTCCTGTCTCACCCTTCTGAGCGCTAGGATTGCAGGTGTGTGCCAGCCAGTGGAGAGATTTTTGGAGGAGACTTGTGGAATTATTGGATGGAGTGGTAGTTTTTTCTCTTTTTTTTTTTTTTTTTTTTGTGTGTGGAACCAGGGATTGAACTCAGGCCCTTGCACTTGCCAAGGAAGTGCTTATTCCACTGAGCCATCTCCCCAGCTCCCTTTTTTCAGTTTTCTTAATGTCTCTTAATGTTTTCTATAAACTCTAGACTGGAAATATTCACTATGTGAACCATATTTATAATTTAAACTATTCTAGAAATTACATTAATAAAGTTAAAAAAAGATATTAATTTTAATAGCATTATAATCCAAAAAAATGTAAAACAGTAGCCTTTTAACATCTAATCATATAAAAATTTTAGACTTTTGATTCTTTTTTTTCTAAAGAAGAGTTAAACGTATGGCACATTTTTCCCAAGATGGAATCCAGAAGGTGTAGGGATCTGTTGTTCTTATTGCAAACAGTTCTACTTGGGGAGACATGGTAGCAGGAACAAAAAAGATAAACAAGAAGACAAAAGCTGAGCTAAGTGGTCGCCAGTCTGCCTGGTGGGAGATTAACTTTCCCACATAACAAAACAGTCCTTTGGGGGGCTTGTGGGTTAGCTCAGCTGTTTCAAGTGCCTGCTTAGGCAAACTCAGTCAGGTGCAGTGGACCACCCCGGTTTGATCCCCAGCTTCACATACCACACCAGGTGGCCTGAGCCAGCCAAAGGGAAAAAAAAAATCATCTCAAAATGATCCTTTATTTATGCGTTTGCAAAGTTAGTAACACATGACACAAAGTTGCCTAGCCACTAATAGCTGACCTGTAACCAGACCTGATGGGTGTCTTTCTCAGGACTGGGGTGGCTTGATTGCTTTAGGCACTGAGGCCCAGTTCCACCTACACACTTTTGATCAATTTCCTATTTTCCTGTGGCTCCCAGCAAAAGGGGACCTTGACCTCTGGTTTATGATTGGGATTAGGGCCTGCTTTTACGGCATCAGCACTAAATTTATCTTGGCGTGGTTCTTTGGCGTGTGGAGAGCCCACTCAGTGCCCATGGAGAACCTGTCCTCACGAAGTCTCCCTGTGCTACCGTCAGTCTGTGCTGCGTAGCGCTGGCCACGGTCCCTCAGTATCAGGTCTTCCCAGCGCCAGTGCAGCGGCAAGTGATGTCTGCATGGCCTCATGTGCATCATTCTTTGCAGTCCTCTCGCTGGCACTAGGAAGGGTGTACTTTGATTTTCACTTTTTAAAGAGGGTTTTAGTCAGTTTCCGTGAGCCACACAGCTCATCAGCCAGCCCAGTGTCACGGTGTGTACCCCCAGTGCCAAGCATGGCACCTCCTGGGAGGAATGGGGATGGCTTTCTCTGGTCCTGGGCCTCCCCAGTGCTTTGCTGATGTGGCTGTCCTCTGTCCTCCAGCACAGCCGTGGGAAGGCCTGGCTGCGGGGAAGCCAGCTCTGAGGCAGGGAGCTGAAGAAGGTGTGGTAAGGAGCACCTGTCTTTTCACCTGTTCACAGTCCCACCCCAGTATAGCCTTTGTGTTACTTGTGGATTTATTGGTATCATTATTATTCCTTTTAAACAATAGGACAGATATGCATGCAGGGGTAGCTATGACCTTAACATAAATTTTGTCTGCACCAATTTGAATGTCCTTCTTGTGTGGAAGCTGTGCGTGGTTGTGGGGTGGGAGGAGGTGCAAATCTGACTGCAGACTTGAATATGCAGCCCATGTTCCCCTGGAAATAAAATCTAACCAAAAATGGACTTCAGCTGTAATTAATACCTGGTCATTACTGTTGAGATGGTCAGGGTCATGCAGATTTTATTTCACTATTCTCTTGCTCAGTGGCTACTCTATAATGACAGGTAAGGCAAGGATAGGCTTCTTGGAGATGTCATTTATTTTTATTTTTTATGTATTTAGAACAAGGTCTACAGGGTCTATAGGGTCTCACTATACAGATCAGACTCAAAGTAATTATCATGTTTTCAGCCTCCCAAGTGCTAGGATTACAGGTGTGCACCACCACGCTTAGTTAGTCTCAATCCCTGATTCAGCACACCCCAGGGGCAGGGCCGGCACGGCACATCAGGGATCAAACCCCTGCTGCTGTGCTCTCCCTACGTAGGTGCTTTAGTCTGCTGAGCTGTCTAGCTGGCCCTTGGAGATGGCATTTTTGATCTCTAGTTAGATCTCATTTTGAGGGGAAACATGGTATCACAGGAGAAGGATCTTATCATGTAGTTCAGGAGGCCAGCCATGAACTCACAGCAATCCTCCTGCCTCAGCTTCCCTAGTGCTGGGATTACAGGCATGTACCAACATACCTGTGTGGGCTGGGAGGTTCCTGTGGGTTGAGGCAGCCCTCTTAGCCCTGTGTGGCTTCTGAATTGAAGGAAGGTGGGGGATTGAGGAGTTGAACAGATAAGTCAGAAGCCACATGCATCAGGCTGCTGATGCCTCAGGCAGTTAGTTGATGCTACCATAGGCAATGATTTTCAGATTATCTATGTGAAATTGAGGCATCTGCACCTGTGAGAACAGTTGATCTTAGGTGACTAGTGTCTTGGTGTCTGTGAGGTGTGAGGCAGCCCTGCCATCTCTGGGGTGGTGCCTTCCCAGGGCGCCACGGAGCTTTTTTGCTTACAAGCAAATAGGTTGATTTCCTCATTTCTTTTTTGGGTTGAATATATTCCATTGTTGGGATAGCTCACCTCCTGAATGACCCTTGGTTGATTTCTTTGGATTTGGGCAATTGTGAATACAGTTGATGCTAACATCTGTGTTCAGGTGTTTGTGTGGACAGAAATATTTTTTCCTCCTCTTAAGTGCCTTGGAGTATACTTGCTAGATTGTTCAGTAAAGACTGGTTTTGAAGGGAGCTGTCTGATGTCTCATTGTGGCTGCATATTGTGCATTTTCCCTGCAGCCCTGCTGCCCATGTGCTTTCCCCGGCACCTGGTGTGGTCGGAGTGGTGTAGATGCATCCTGGTATCCTCCCATTTTAACTTGCACCCCCATGGTATGTGATGTACAGCATCCTTTCCTGTGCTTCGCCTCTGTCTCCGATCTTAGTGAAGGTTGTTGGCCCATGTTTTTTTTTTTTTTTTTTTTGTCTTTTTGAAGCAGAGTCTCACTATGCAGCTCAAGCTGGCCTTAAGCTCACTTTGTAGCTCAGGCTGGTCTTGAACTCACAACAATCCTCCTGCCTCAGCCTCCCGAGTGCTGGGATTATAGGCATGCGCCACCACGCCCAGTGGCCCATGTTTTAATTAAGCTGCTTATTCATTCTCTTGCTGTTGAGGTTTGAGAATTATTTGTGTGTTTAGATAGCCATCTTTCATCAGACATTTCTTTCACAAATGTTTTCTGCCAGTCTGTGGCTTGTCTCCTCTCTGCCTTGACACTGTCTTCTACAGAGTAGTGTATCATTTTTTTATGTATTTAGCACAGGGTCTACAGGGTCTCGCTACACGGGTTGGACTCGTAGTGATCCTCCTGTTTTCAGCCTCTCAAGCACTGGGGTTACAGGCGGGCACCACCATGCCCAGTCTCAGTCTATCTCAGCACACCCGTGGGGGCGGGGCCAACACGGCACACTGGGGATGGAACCCCAGTCCCTGCGCCTGCGTAAGCAGGCACTTTAGTCCTCTGAGATATCTGGCCAGCCCTTTTGCAGTTTATCATTCTTTGATGGATTGTGTTACATCTAAAAAGTCATCAAAATGTTAAAAATTATCTGGGTTTTTTTCTGCTCTATCTTCTTGAGGTTTAGCATTGCATTCTCTGCACAGGCTGTGATCCATGCTGTGTTTGTTTTGTAAGGCCAAGTTCTGTGTCTGGATTCTCTTCCTTATTTTTGCATTAATCCAGCACTGTTATCTGCTCCATAAGGTTGCTTTTGCTCCTTTGTGAACCAACAGCTGACAGTAATTATGTGAGTGTGTTTCGGGCCCTCTGTCTGCTCTTTGGTCAGTGCCATGCTGCCATGCTTGCTGTGGCTCTGCCCTAAGTGTTGGTAGCTAACAGTGTCAGCTCTCCAGCTGTTTTTCTCCTTTATAGGATGTTGACTTTTCTGGTTTTATGATCTCTTCAAGCAACCTATGGAGTCAGTTTGCTGCTATCTACAAATTTATTTACTGGGAGTTTGATAGGGATTGCCTTGAACGGGTAGAATGAAGTTGAGTAGAACTAATATCTTAACAATCTTAACTCTTCTTGTCAATGAAGGTGAAATATCTCTTATCTGGTTCTTTGATTTTGTTCAGCAGAGTGGTAGTTTTCCTCAGAGAGATCTTGCATGTATTTTTTTAGATTTGTACCCAGTTTTATTAATATAAATGGTAATGTTTAAATTTCAGATTGCACTTGTTCATTGACTTACTAATTTTATTAACTTTGTCTTGTAAACTTGCAATAATCATTTTCTAGTTTCAGGAGGATTTTTTTGGTGGAGGGGTCAATTCTTTTTGATTTTCCACACATACAACCATATCATCTGGGAACAAAGTTTTATTCCTTCTTTTTCAATTACCATTAGCATAACTTCAGTTCCTTTTCTTGTCCTATTGCATTAGCTAGGGCTTCCTGTGCAATGTTGCCTAGGATCAGTGAGAAGGAGTATGTTTTGTTCTGATCTTGGTGAGAAAATTTGTTTCTTATCAATAAGTGTGATATTAATTTCATATTTCTTTTGTTGTTGTTTACAAAGTTGAAGGTGTTCCCCTTTAGTTTGCTGAGAACTTTATCATGAATGGATTCTGAATATTGCTGGATGCCCTTTTTGCAGCTATTCATATGATCATGTGATTTTTCCTTTTTAATTTGTCTATTTAATAGATTATATTGTTTTTTTATTTTCTAAAAAATACAAAATAGTAATAAAAAAAGAAAACCAGCATTAGACATGATATAAAATTTCACTGAACAAAGTAATAGGAATTCAAGAATGGCTTATGTATTGCATGATGTTATCTTCATGTTAGTTGTTTAAGTTACAAATATAAATGTGCAAAATTAGTTTAAAAAACAAAAACAAGGCAACAACAAAAAAGTTACAAAAAAGAAAAAACTTTAAACGTTAACTGCTTCTTTCAAATGACCAGCAGAAATTGGTAGCACAGTTATCAAGACTGTCCTGCATATATATATATATATTTTTTTTTTTCCTCCTTCTTTCTTTTGTCCTTTTCCTCATCCCAGCTTTTCCTTCCCATTGAACAAATTATTCTTCTTTCACAGTATCTGTTACACCTTTCAGACTACATTTACTCTTTCAGGTCCTCACACTAGTGAGACAGTATGGTATTTGCACATGTGGGTCTGATTTATTTCACTTACCGATACAGTCTCTGATTGAATCCATTTATCTACACAAGCCTCAAATTTATGTTTGTATAGCTGAGTAGTACCCCATTGTACACAAATACCATGTTTTTTAGCCATTCCTCAGCTGATAGGCATTGGGTTGTTCTCACAACTTAGCCATGACAAATTGCACTGCCATAAACATGGGCGTGTATATATATCACTATGGTATGATGGTTTCAGTTCTTTTGGAAAAATACCCAAGACAGTAATCACTATTGCATGGGACCTCCAATCCTATCTTCTTGAGGAATCTCCGTACTGACTTCCATAATGGTTGTATCAGCCTGCATTCCCACCAGCAGTGAAGGGTTCCTTTTTCCCTAAAGCCTCTCCAGCATGTATTATTGGTTGACTTCTTGATGGTCTCTCAGCATTGTTTAATTTTTTTTCAGCATTGTTTTAATGTGCATCTCTTGAGTGGTCAATGATGTTGAACATCTTTTCTTATATTTATTTGCCATTTATATTTCTTTATTTTTGAACTGTATATTCATCTCAGATGCCCATTTTGAGGTTGGGTCTTTGGATATGGAGGCATGATTTTTAAAAACCCTTTATATGTTCTAGATAGGAATTCTTTGTTTGAAGGACACAGTCCATTATATATATTTTTTCCACCTTGTGGGTTTTCTTTTTACTCTGTTCGTGATTTCTTTTGATATGCAGAAACTTTTCAAAAAGATGAGATCTCAATTCTTTGGAGTATTCCCTGTGCAGTTTCATTTTTAAAAAATGTTTTATTTACTTATTTGCTACAGAGTTTTGCTATCCATCTTAGACTCATCCTCCTATGTCCTCCTGTATCAGCCTCCCCAGTGCTGAGATAATAGGCATGCACCACTATGTCTGTTTTTGGTGGCCAGCAAAGCATGTAGTAAGGGGATTGAACTTAGGTCTGTGCACTTGCCAAGCAGGTGCTTAGACTACCAAGCCATCTTCCCAGCTCTGTAGTTTCACTTTTGTTCATAAACTCTTTCTCTAGTCCTATGACCTTAAGATTTCTACCTACCTTCTCGTCCAGAAAATTTAGTGTTTTAGTTTTAATATTTAAATCTTTTATCCATTTTGCAGGTGATTGGCATGGATGTCTTTTAAGCCTCCAAATATGGAAAGCCAGTTTTTCCAGCACCATTTATTAAAGAGGCTTGCTTGCTTGCTTGCTTGCTTGCTTTCTTTCTTTATTTGACTATCTTTCAATGAACATGTTTGGCCTCTTTTTCAAAGATAAGGTGGCTGAATGTGTTTGTAATTGTATCTGCATCTTCTAATCTGTTGTACTGATCCTCAGATCTGTTTTTTTGCCACTACCATACTGATTTTATCACAGTAGCTTTGTAGTATAATTTCAAATCAAGGTTGTGATGCCTCCTGCCTGTTCTTTGTTTCCCAGAATTGTTTTTTGTTATTCTAGGTCTCTTCTGCTTCCAGATGAATTTTAGGAATTTTTTTTCTAGATCTGAGAGGTTTACTAATAGTATTTTAATAGGGATTACATTGAATCTATATACCAGTTTTGGGAGTGTGGCCATTTTCAATGGTGTTCTTCCTATCCAGGAGAAAAGTGTCCTTCCATTTTCTGAAATCTTCTTTGATCTCTTACCTCAGAGTACTGTAATTTTTGCTTTATAAATCTTTCACTTCCTCTGTGAGATTGATTCCTAAGTAATTCATTTTTTTAGGTGTCATTATAAAAGGTGATTTCCATAATTTCTCCCTTGGTGCATTCTTTGTGTATAGAAATGCTATTGATTTTTGAGTGTTAACTTTGTATCCTGCAATGCTACTGAATTTGGTTATTAAATCTACAAGACTCTTGGTAGAGTTTTTGGGTTCATCTATGTACAGTATCATGTCACCTACAAACAGTGATAATTTTGCTTCTTCCTTTATAGTCATTATTCCTTTTATTTATTTCTCTTGTTTGATTGCTCTGGCCAATGGTTCCAGAACTACATTGAACAGGATTGGTGACAGTAGGCATCCTTGTCTTGTTCCTGATTTTAAAGGCTTTAATTTTTGTTTTGTTTAGTATTATTTTGGCTGTTGGCTTATCATATATGGCTTTTATTAGGTTGAGGTAAAGGCCATCTATTGAGATTCTCTGTAGGGTTTGTATCATGAGTGAGTGTTGGACTTTGTCAAAACCTGTTCTGCATCTATTGAGATGATCATAGATGATCATCTTTGTCTTTGGCTCTTTCATCTGTGACCCATTGATTGTTCCAGAGGGTACTATTTAGTTTCCATGTGTTGATAGAGTTTTGCTGTTCCTTTTCTCAATACTTTCCAGTTTCATTGCACTATGGTCAGATAATATGCATGGGATAATTTCAATTCCCTTTCATTTACTTAAGCATTTCTGTGTGCTAGCATAGAACATCTCTCTGTTTTGGAGAACAACTGAGAAGAATGTGCAGCTGAGAAGAATGTGTATTCTGACCCTGTTGGGTGGAATAGTGTATAATGGCCTATTCCAACACTACATGCTGCACCAGCCCCACCCCCAGGGCAGGCTGAGCCAGCCTCAGAGTCCTGGCATACTGGCATTTGCCTGTGATCCCAGCTCTGGGGAGACTGGAAACAGGAGGATCTATGAGTCTGAGCTGCATGGTGACACTTTGTAACAACCAAATACATTAAGAAAAAAAATCGCCTAGTACAATTACATTATTACTCATTTGATTTTTTTTTTTCACATCTGTTAAACACCTTTTAATATTCTGTTCTTTTGTCTTATATAGTTGGGTACTCCTACATTGGGTGCATATATATTTACAATTGTTGTCTCTTCCTCTTGCAGTTTTCTATGAACAAGTATGTAGTGACCTTCTTTATCTCTTTTAGTCATGCTTGGTTTAAAGTTGACATTGTCAGCAACCAGAATGGCTACTCCTTTTTTCAGGGTTCCTATAACATAGTGTATTGTTTGAGGCTTTGCTGGATAGCTCAGTTGTTTAAAGTGCCACTTGGGTAAATGCAGGCAGGCACATAGGACCATAGTTCAATTCCCAGCTCCAGAAGTTGTACCAGACCTGCCCTTAAGGCAGCTTGAAGTAGCCAAACACACACACACACACACACA
>PVKA01000031.1:0-84782 GCA_004027165.1 Ctenomys sociabilis
AATGTGATCATCTTTCATCCTCACAAAAGCCCCATAAGATAGTGGTCACTTTTACCACCCCCATTTCCCAGGTGGAGAAACTCAGGAACAGAGAGCCTCTGCACAGGTGCAGAGCCTGCTTAGGAACCCGAGTATTCTGGCTCCAGAGCACGGACAGACTGTGTTCTGGGCTCGTGTGCTGCAACGATCTGGTTTTCCTGAGCCCTTGCTCCCTGTCACTGAAGGAAGATCATTCTTCTGCTGAATTAAACAGAGAGTTCTTGTGGGGAGGCAGAGATGGTTGAAAAGTGTGCATGGTGGGGTGGTGGGGGAGGGTGCCTGGAAAATGGTGGGTATTCATTTACAAGATAACCATAATAGTGTCTCCATTGTGTAATAATGGTACAAGAGGAATTTAGTTGAGGTTGCTGCTGGAGCAAGAAGCACAGAATGATGCAATTTTCACAGTGGGGAGGAGGGTGACATGCTTCTGAGACTAGCTGTGTCCCAGGGACTGCGTCCTCATTTGGCTGCTAAAGGCCACGCACGGGGCCAGTGGCCAGACCTGGAGCTGGGCCTCCAGGTGGGCTCTTTACCTTATTCACTCCCTGTTAACCAATGGGATACCTCAGGTATAGGGATCAGCTCGATATCTCTTCCCTCATAGCAAATGTGCTCTCCAGAGCCAGTAAGGCCCAAGGAGATACCCACAAAGCCTGCTGTGCTCAGGGGGCTTCAGCCTCCACTTGCACAGTGGTCTCTGTGAGTGAGGTACTGCCAGGCAGGGGCTTGAGAGAGAATGGCCAGGGTCGAAGCGGCAGGAGACCCCCACGTCTGCTCCCACAGTATCCAAGAATATATATTCTCCTGACTGCAAAGCAGCAAATGCAGGGTCTTGAAAGGAGTAGCCGTCACATTTCTCCTTAAATAAAGGACCTGTATGACTCCCTCGTGAGAAAGCAAAATAACTTATTTTATCCTAATGAAGCTTTTAGAACAGCAACAGGGAGCACAGTGAAAAAGCCATGGAGCATATAGAGTTACATGTGTCTCTTCTCTGTTGTTTTGTTTTCTCCTTTTCCTGCGGAGACTGGGCAGTCAAGACAAATGTAGAACACTTCTGCTTTCTCCAAATAAAACAGAGCTCCTTCGGTCCTTCACAGTCTTCGGAGCTACTTTTAAGGCAGCCTAAGCTGGCTCCTTACAGCCTTCCTTAAGAAATTCTTCTAAAAGCCAGGCTTTGTTGTCATGTTTTAGTATTTCTACACTTTCTTTCATGAAAACTCTGACCAGCTTCCTTTTGTCTGACTATAAACGAATGTTTTCTGCACCAAATGGGACACCCCATTTGCTCTTTATACCTGAGCTATTTGGTTAAATAAAGGTTAAAGTTAGGAAACATTTATAAGTAATATAAATGCTCAGGCCTACACCCCCAAAGAATGAGTCCATCTGAGCATCAAAAGTCATGGACAGGCGTGTTCACGGCAGCACTCTTCATGTTAATGCCGATGGACGTGATTGAAATGTTCATCAGAAGAACGCACGCTGTACATTCATAGTGTATAATCATATAATGGGGTACAACTCAGCAGTGAAAATGAATGAACCACTGTTGAACTCAGCATCACTCCAGCTTGTACACATAGCTCTGAGTGCCAGGGCTAGGCCTGATGGGGTATGTTTTGTGTGGTCATGTAACTCTGAAAATTACACTGCACAGGTGCAAGTCAGGGTGACACTTGCAGAGGAGGAAAGGCGATGATGAAGGGGGGTTAAGCAGGTCCCTAAGCTCAGGGCCACTGCTTCTTCTTGTGCGAGGTGGTAGATTCCGTTCCCTTCTCTAAGATTTACCTGTGTGTTACTGTAGTTCATGCTACTTTATGAGTACAGGCTATGCTGTAAGAGGGAATTTGTTTGAAAATGAAATAAAACCTTGCGTTTTCATGGTGAAGGATGAGTAAATCAACCTGTATGCTTCTCATACAGAAGTCTACGCAGTTGGGCCTGTGTATCTGGCTTCTATAGCCAGGGGTTGGTAGACAAAGACACAGCAGTCCTATGATAGGTAGATCCATGCTGAGCATACATGGACTTTACTTTTCTTGCTATTATCTCCTAAACAAGATGGTATAACAATTATTTCCACAATATTTAGCATGCATTTGGTATTACCAGTTATCTAGAAATGTTACCTGCTAGGGTATTGACAAAAATGTCCTCTTCATCAAAAACCACAAACACTGAACATTAAAATTGCTGAGGATTGAGTGTGGGTACATTTCTGAACCATTCCATTTTTATGGGAAATGTTAGCCTGCTTTTCCACATTACTGCTGAAGAAATTCAAAACTTTGAGGTGTTCTGTGTGGCTATGTAGGTTGAACTCAAAAGATGTGTCTGAGACTATATGTTTTTATTTAACAACAGGATCAAATCATGAGATTTAACCCTTTCCCTGTGGCACCCTTCCCCTCTGTTTCCTGCTTCCCTGAATTTCTCTCTTGTCTTTTTTGGCTCTCTCCCTCTTCGATGTACAATTGAGCTGTGCTCCTAAGGTCAACCCTCTGCTCTCCTCTATGGAGGTCTGGGATTTATATGCTCTGGTGTTCGTTTCTCTATTTCCTTTTGTTTGATCTTTCCTGTGTTATAGAAGCCTCAGTGAAGTAGTAGAACCACCACTCTGATTTTCACAAAGCACTGTGTCGGCACAGTGACACTTCTCTACTCAGCATTGTTCAGTGGCTCTGTCTGGTCCTCTAGGTTCAGCTGATACACTGGTCATCCAGGCCAGATTCTCTGGTCCTCCTGCCTAGCAGTCAGGCCTCCCCTCCCCAGATGGCTTGGCCCTTCTCCAGGGTCCTCCCTTTCCCCTTTGGGGTGGGACTTTTCCCTTTGACCTCAGCCTTCAGCAAAAACACTGTGAGCTGTTTCTTTTTCTTTTCTTGTTTCCATGAGCTTTTTAAAGTAGTGCAGTGCCACTGCTTACCTGAAGCACTCTGGCTCAGTGAGCACTCTGTTATGCACACATGGGGTGCATTTGACAGTGAGTCTCATACTTTAGACAAATCCATTACCAATCGTTTAAGCCATCATAAAAATAAAAAAATGCTGGTCCTGTGAAGTGGATCACAGAAATATATTTTTAAGTTTTCTCACCAAATATAATAGATCTTATGAAATCATCCGCTTTGATTTATTCTATCATGTTTAGGGATTCTGATTTACTTCCCTCAGCATATGTTGAATAACTTATTAAAGTAGCTGTGTTTCCCACCCAGGGCTGGGGATGAAACCAAGGACCTCATACACTCTCGGCAAGTACTCTGCCACCAGGCTACATTCCCAGCCCACGAGTGTGTTAAAATGGTCAAGTACCGGCTTGAAGCACATTGGATTTGCAGTCCCTATTGCTGTCAGGCAACTGCAGTGATTGGAGTTGTGACACATTCTGTGTATGAGAAGTCAAAGCTTGTTAATGAAATGCAGGGAGCTGCCACCTTCCTCTTCTACCTTATGCTGTAGGAATGTTTTAGTCTTGTAGGAAGACACGGGGCAGCACACAAAGCTGTCGTATAACTTTTGAAAAGTCATTCCCAGATCAGCTGAGCCCAAGGGCCTCATCTGTTGGCACGTGAAGAAAAGGAACGGCAACATTATCTTAGTATTCGTCAGTGCTGAGGTGGGCATCGTTTTCTGTCCTTTTTCTCTGATGACCTTCTCCCTGGCTCCAGCCTCCCTTGGCTCCTGAGTTAGTACAGGAGAACGTTTCTGTTTGCCCAGGGAGTTGATCAAGCCTCTGAGCTTCACAGTGGTGCTTACTGCTATCTGGCACTGCTTCGATGATCAGGGATTAAATGTCCTGCCTGTTGGTGTCCCCAAGCAGCCTGAAGACTGCTTGAGGGAAGAACTTTGTGGTTGCTGTAATGGGAAAAATCCAAAATGGTCTATAGAGGGGTGTACATCATTCCCATCCAGTGAATTCCTGCACTGGGAATTGTGTCCCTGGGGTTGTCTCTGAGATGATCTGGGGAGGGGAAGAATGAGGCCTTTATAAACCACACAGGTGGCCAGGAGAGCCACCTTCCTTCTGCTCTGTTGGGGTGCATATTGGTCTTCCATTCTCAGAACATACTAGACTAACACTCAGTGACATTAGTGACCTCTTGCTCTGAACTTAATTTTTGATGTCTCTTGTCCAAATTGCAATGCCATTAACAGATTCATTGAGCAAAGAAGAAATTATTTGTGATGGAAACACATCAATGCATATTGTTTTGTTTGAACTCCTCTGCCTTTTGCTATGTGGTGTTACAGATGCCTCTAGTGGCAAGGAACTGAATACCTCCTTAGTTCCTCGGGGTGGGGGGGGTGGGGGGGAGGTCCTCCTCCTTCACAGCCCTGAAGTGTTCTGGGTATTACAGACCCCCAAGGCACGGTGCCCCCTCTCCGCTCCAACAGTGACACAGCCACTATGGTCTGGGCTCCAGCATGATATGGAAATTCTTCCTGTGTCTGCCCAACAGTGTGCAGTTTATCCATTAATTTGTCAGCTCTTTACTTATCTTATTTTTTCTTTTTAAAATGTATTTAATACAGAGTCTACAGGGTCTCACTACACAGATCACACTCATAGTGATCCTCCTGTTTTCAGCCTCCCAAGTGCTGGGATTACAGGTGTGAGTTATCTCGACCAGTCTCATTTGCCATCTCAGTGCACCCCGGGAGTGGGGCCAACACGACATACCAGGGATTGAACCCCATGATTCTTATCTTGATGATGGGAATATTTACTTTCAAGTTCCTCCAGAGGACTCAATGCTATGCACGAGTGATAACAAACTATATCCCTGGGAGGCAGCAGTTCTCAGCCCCACACCCTGCAAACCACGCTGGAGAGTATTCTCTCGCCTGGCCCACCTATCTGCCAGGACAGGGTGGCACGTTGTCTTTGGTTGTTGGCTTCAAGCTTCTGGACTCCAGGTCAGGGTGACTGGCCTGGTGATGCTCTGGGGAGTGGAGAGCAGGGCCTTGGAGCTAACCTCAGCCCACACCCACTGGCAGGCCTAGGTTTAATCATCAGTTGCTTGTGAGCATCTCCTTACAACTGCCGATCAGTGTGGACTGCATTAACAGGGATTCAGGCCTTCAGCTTTGCAGGGAGTAGAAAACCTCAATGACCATTCACAAAAGCGTATATAAATAAAAGTACTTGTGCAGTAGCACTTAGAGGGCTACAACTTCATCAGCTCATGACTCCCCGAAGGAGGAGTCAACACTCCTTGTTAGTCACTAACTCCAGCAATGACAACAACAGAAAGCAAAACCAAGGGAAAGGAAGGAAGAAAAGTGCAAAGTGTCAATTTCAGTCTTTCACATTAAGCAATTTCCAGTCACGTAAGAGGCCCGAAGGCCGTGGGAGGTTGCTATAAACTCTCCCCACCTTTATCTGCACACTGCCTAATGCTCAACAGCTGATTATCAGCCGAGGGGGAGAAGTTTAATTATTTCTGAAAATCTCTCTCCCTACGGTGTTCTGGAGGCCAAAGACCCTCACTCTCCTGGCTTTGAATCATCTAGAAAGAAAGCAAAGCTGACAGTGACAAGAGAAGTGAAGTTTTAGAACCAAAAAGGAATTTCCAGGTTAGAAACATTTCTCTGTGAAGGATTTCCAAGGCCAGAAAGTGTAGGACAATGCGATTCATCAAGGTTCTAGCCCTGGTGGCAGCACAGTGACACAGAAGAGCTAAACACTGTGGAGTCCCACAGAGCAGTTAGGACTGAGGCTTGCGCTCCCCCTATGCAGCCTGGACACCCTTTCAGAAGAGGTCTCTGCTCCCTTCCCCCACCAGTGAGGACAGCCACAGGCACCTCCTGGGAGAGTGAGGCTTTTAGTGCAGAGCCCAGCACAAGTCCCCAGGAAGTAGCAGGAGTTATTTCTGTTTTGTTAACTGGGGCCCTGGGAGAGGGGAGGAGGAGAAGGTCATCCTTCTTATGGCTTTTCCAAATTAAAGAAAGTAAAGGAGTATAAACAGGACAATTAAGTCAATTAAGATGACAAATGTGCAGAGGGGATTTTGGGGGGAAGCCTTCGCTGTCAGCAGGGGTAAGTGCTTGAAGGCCAGGTGCAGAGTTTCACCAGCACTGGTGGCTGAGAACAGGAAGTTGGAACAATGTGATGGAAGCAGCCGGGGGTCTGAGGCACCACAGGAGGACCCTAACTTCCCAGAGTGGAATCCCCCAGAATGGCTTTTGCATTAGAAAAAAGCATCAGCCAAACTCTGTCCTTTCACTCCTCATAATTCAAAGCAATCTAAAGTAAGTCTTTCCCCCTCTGGTTTCTTCTGGACAGGTGGGTCTCATCTTTGCAGAAGGCAGTTGGGTCTCACTGTGCGAGGATTTGGTTAAACATGAGGGAAACTTTGACAAGTTGGCCGTCCTTTCACACTTGCTCCGGCAGCATGCTCAGCACACTTGCCGCTAAATCCACTCTCCCATAGTGTTTACCAGGTACACACAATATGGAGGCAAACAAGTCCTGTTCTGAGTATAATTCTGGGCTCATTGCTGGCAAACTGCCTGATGTTGGGCAGTTCTTTAATTGCTCAGTACCTCAACTTTTCCATCTGCAGAATGGGGCTAACGGCATTCACTGGGGAAGAGTTCTTGCGAGGATCAAATGAATAAACATGGGTGAATACCCTTGATGCCTGATGCAATGTAAAGGCACTTAGCGAAAGTTGCTGGGACTCACTCAACTGTGTGCCAGGCCTGACAGTGTTGCGTGAACTGACTCTTAGTTCCCACAAGGGTCCTATGAGATAGGTCTCCTTTTTATGTCCATTTTGCAGATGGCGATACTGAGGCTGTGTGAAATGATATTCTGGCTACTAAGAAATCTGACAAAGTATATATGTCAGAGATTATAAAAGAGTAGCTGCTAATATAAAAAAATGCAAACTAGTACCGAGATATGCTAGAAAGACAGACAGCTGTGAGTCCTCTATTTGAATGGAGATGTGTTCTGAGACACGTGCTGTTAGGCCTTTCTATCACTGTCAGCATCAGAGAACGCTCATTCCGCACGCCTCCCACGTGCCCAGTCTGTACAGCGTGATCTACTGCCTTTGTGCAGCATGTCACTGCCTTGATGGTGTGGACAACTGTAGCACAAGGGCAAGAAACTGTGCCCTAAGCAGACCTAGAAAAGGTACCACCAAAATGTGGTCTGAAAGATGGGAATGGGGCCCCAGCCTAGGGCAGGCCCCAAACCGGAGCGCTCGGACTGGGAGCTGCTGCGGGGTGGTCAGCGAGCAGAGAGCGAAAGCGAGGCCCAGGACAGGCCCCCGTGTGCCAGCCAGGACAGACACACTCCATGCTTGAGCTCCACTAAATTCATGAACAGTTTCTTTCTTTAAGGGCACTAAGCTCAGTTTACTGTAGCTTTTGTTTTTTTTTTTTTTTTTTTTTTTTTTTTTTTTTTTTTTTTTTTTTTTTTTTTTTTTTTTTTTTTTTACTTTACTAACATTTACATTCTCTTTTTAACTGTTTTGGCTCTTTTGTAAGAATGCATAATTAGAACACACATTGTAGGTGTCAGGAATTTCCAGGACTGCTATGATCTTACAGGGCCGCCCTTGGATATGGGGGCACAAGACCACACTGGGGGCTTGGACAAGATTCCCGGTACAGAGCTCCTAAAATCTGCAGCAACTTGTTCTTTTGTATGCTGAGGGGCCAGAGAGATAGCTCAGTAGAATAAGCATTTGCCTGGCAAGCGCAAGGGAATTCAAGGGCCTGAATTCAATCACTGATTCCGCAAATAATTAAATAAATACAAAACAAAACAAAAGAAGTGCTGAGATTGTTCCTGAGAGACAGTGAGGGGACCAAGATAGCTTTAGGGCATGGGCTGCTCACCAGAAAACCCAGGCAGAGCTGAGAAGGGAGATGGACTGGAGGTAAAGTCTGTCACCTGTCACTCAGCCTGTGATTACATCACTCTTGTCCACGTCAACCTGGGTGAAGCCCTGCCACCAGGACATGTACAGTATCTGGGCTGATGGAGACATGGGAGGTTCTTGGGAGAGCGAGTCCTAGGAGGGGACAGTGACTTGGTGCCTTCCTCTATCCCTGTGTTTTATAGCTCTTCCTTGTGACTGGTCCTCTAGAACATACAGGTGAACTTAGTAAGGTGATTTCCTGGATTCCATGAGCCATGCTAGCCAACTATTAGAATGGAGGAGCCCATCTTGCATTCCTTATGGGAAGTGACTGGTCTCTTGGGCCAAGCCCTAAGCTGTACAATCTTCCAGGAACTCCAAGGAGTGTTAGAACTGGACTAAGTCCCTGGACACTTGGTTGGTGTCAAAGAAGTGAAGCGCTGAGAAATATTTCATAGTGACCCAAATGTCTCACCTAGAGACATCCTCCTTTCCTTTTCTAATTGATCCTTGATCCATCCCACTTTGGAGCAGCTCCTCCTTGCTGAGCATCATAGCAAAGCATTTCTGAACCCTTCCCATCATTGGGCATGCGTGCTGAGGAACGATATCTTCCAGCTTCATTCTGTGTTTCATCCGAGACTGAGATTTCTCAGAGCTCCTATAAAAGCAATCAAGGCACAGCCCTGTGAGGCATCCCAGGACTCATTCTAAGGGGGAGACAGGCTGGGAAGCACAGCAAACCTGTCACTAAGGCAAGGAGCCATCCCCTCCTCCCTTGGACATCTTCCTAAGGCTTCCCAAACTGTGGAGGATTTCTGCGGGAACTATGAGGCCAGGTGGGAACACAGCATGTGATGCAAGCACTGTCCTGGGATTTGCTGCTAGCTCTGCCCTAATGAGAGCAGAGGGCAGAACTGTGGGTGTCTACACAACTGTGTGTTAGCCGAGACTCCACTGGTCCATGCTGGCAGAGCGTGGTTGACTAGTTGTATCCGAGAAGGGGGCAGTCACGGTGAGTAACTCTGTTTCCGTCCCAGTCAACAGCTTTCAAACTGTGAGAGTCCTGAGGCAAGGATGTGAAGGAAGGGAAGTTCCATACCCAAACTAGGGCTACCTCATGGCTTTGAACCTAGCCTGGCAATGTCCTCCAATTAGTGCTTAGGATGCTGTTTTTTTTCTTCAAGACAGGGCCTTAAGTTTCACTGTCTCATAATCCTTTGCCTCACCACCATCTCTCATCTCTGGCAAATCCTTTAGTCTACTTTCCTTGAGTACCGAATTCAGTTATTTATCTATCACCCCTCCAGGCAGGGCATCACCACCCTTTGACTTAGAAGCAAGGTTTTCCGTTTGTTTCTTCTGCCCAGCTTGTAATGATAACCACATCCCACAGCCCTGGGATTTCTCAGCACCTCCCAAGCCCCTGTCCTCAGCTCAGTCAGGAGCAGATCACTCTGGGCCGTGGCTCTGGCCCTGCCGTCTCCTGTGCTGGTGACCAGCCAGAGCTCTTCTCCTGGCCCAGCAATTGCTTTGCTCACTCTGGATTTAGGATGGGCACACTGCTCTGCTCACCGTGCACTAAGATCACACACAGCCTTGGCCTCGTTTCCCAAATCTCCACAAGCCCAGGTGAGATAGTTATTAAGGCCTTAGGGAGACTCAGACCATGCAAAGAGAAATTAAAGCTGCAATACACCCTGGAGCCCACATGCCCCGCCTGGTGCCCGCATAGCCTCATCTGACCCAATGTGGGTGCCCAACGCCCCCATAGGCTGCGCCCGTCCAGCCTCTGCTCCAGGAGACATTGCCTCCTCCAGCCAGGAGGAGCCCCTTCTCCTCTTTCAAGTCCCATTTGCTGCAGCTTCAGCTTTTGCTTCTTTCTAGGAAACGAGGAGGTAGGAAAACCCACCGCCGACAGCCTAGTGTTATCGGGCTCTTTGTCCCCAGCAGCTCAACTGTGGTCACTTCATCAATAAGTTAATTAATAGATCAATACTCTGCTGCCTTCCAAAGAGGACTGAAGAATGGAGACCATCAGATCTATTTCTTTTCTCTCAAAGCTTTAGAGATTCCAACAAAAAGATATTAACAGCTGCAATAACTGCTTTTTAAATTTTTTAAGTGCAGTGTCAAAGATCTGATCCAGGGCCTTCATATTGAGCTACATCCCCAGCCCTTTTTTTATTTTTTACTTTGAAGAGGGTCTTGCTAAGGTATCAGGTTGAGTGGGCTGGACTTGAATTTTCAATCTTCCTGCCTCAGCCTCCCAGAGTGCTGGAATTACAGGTGTGTGCCATCATACCCAACTCTTTGTTTTTGAAGACATTTGTTCTTTTCAGTTTTAAAATATCAACTTCATTTCTTTTTTATATAAAAATATTTTTAAAAATATTTTTTCCAATATTTCTCCATACATCCTCTGTTACAGGTCCCAATTCCTGGGATCTTGTATCCTGAATGGCATCACTTACTTGCTATTGGCTTTCTGAAGTGCCACTCACTCATTTTTGCCCAGTCCAAAGCCCAAAAGGACTGCCCAGCCCAAATGCATTGTAAAATTGCTCTGTTCTGTTGCTTCTTTGTTTCTTACAGTAGCAGAAAAGACCTTGTTACTGTTCTTGCTCAAGAGGTTGAAAAAAATAGAAAAAAGGGGATTGCTGATTGCCAATGGGATGTTCTGTAAGTCATTGCCCCAGTATCTCCCCAAGGAGGGGAGGAACTTTCAGGTTATGTTTAGTGTTGTTAGGTCAGGCTCACCACACTTTGTCCCAAAACCTCGGGGACTTTGCCATGGCTCGACATGGTCTCTATCTCCTTTGCCACAGTTAAGCAGCAGTGGATGCCACAGGGTGCAGGTCTTCTGCAATCAGTCCTGGGGATGGGATTTTGAGGAGCTTTGCAGTGAAGGTATTTTGCTTATGCGGCAGGCAAAGTTGTGGAATGGAATACACCCAGCATAATTTTCTAGACTTTTGGTGTGGCAACATAAACAGCAGGCAGTCGGCTACCTGACTTCAAATTCTAGAGAGCAGACATTCTTAATTAAATGAGAATAAGGAACAAGAAGTGTTTTCCCTCCTCAGCCCAATGTGAATGAGTATGGTCTTCACTCTAGCTGGGTTTCTGAGAAAGTGTCATGTCAGCAAGTATGGAATATGACGAGGATTGGGCTTAGTGGCTAATTTGCATTATTATACCAACTGAGGGCATTGCAAATCGGCCAAAATCAATAAGTGTTGCTCTTGGACCCCAAGATCGCACTCCTCAACCACAGTTTATTTACTCATGATCCTCATGGGAGACACTGGTTTCTCCTCAACAAAATTTTATTTATTTTTCTGTTTCAGAGGACGTAATTTTAAAAAATAATACTTACCAACAACCAAAGGATAACTTTAATTGGAGTGGGACTGTCTAGTCATATACAGGTAAAACAGTCCCTTCACCGTCATTTGGGCTTGCACCGGGCCTCACTAGATGTATGCATTTCTGGCTCCTTTAATGGGTAGAACCAGAGAGAAATTACTAGAAAGTCTAGGCATAGTTGGGGGAGGTGGTGGAGGGTAGGGAAGGCCCCCTTACCAAATATGTAACTCCTCAAGTGCTGACTCCTTTAGATTTTTCTCTCAAGTTCATAGGGGTGAGCAAGCAGAGTGAATTGTGTTACTCTCCTAAACTGATCCCTACCCAACATTCACCAATTTAAAGTCCATGTGAAGTTTGAGTCATATGCCTTTCATCTTGTTGAAAAACAAAGGACCACTAAAATATGTAGTTTAAAACTCATTCTTTCACTTTCAAAATCTTTAGTTTTTGTCATAGAACCTTTTCTTATTTATTTAGTTTTTGACACATAGTCTAGATCAATAAAATACAGGCAAACATGAATGAGTCTGAGAAAGAAGAAATGCATTTCTAAAATTCTCTACATCAGCCTGTTCTGTGTCCAGAACAGGCACTATATGGAGACAAATAGACAAGTGATTTCCAGGGACCCTGAGATGGTGGTGAATGATAGGAATGATTGAATTGGACAATCAAATGAGTAAATTAGGTTGTGAGCATTATATCACAATGAAGCTGTTTTTAAAGAAATTTAATTATGTCTCAAAGAAAGGATAAATATAGAAAATCACAGTTGACTACAAACCTAGGGAGCACAAATCACATCCTCACCAACCTTTCTCTGTTTCTCATAGGATGAGACAGGGACAGGAAGGCTGACACAATGCGGGCATCCCAGCACGCTGTGTTCAGAGGTAGCATGACACCCTGGGTAGAGGAACACATGCTATGGGATCCACGTGACCGCACTGGCTCCAGAGGGAGGACCAGCGGGGCATAATCACACACATCTATGGGCTAAGCTACAGACACCAACCCAGGTCCAATAGGCATAATCATGTGTGATGTCTGCCCTGAGCATGGAAGGTGGCTGGTAGGATGATGCAAAGCTGGGTCAGGCTAACGCTAGGTATTCAGTCAAGATAATAATTGACATGTAATTCAGGACAAAACCAAAATGCAAATAATATCTAATTATATCCAATAATTTAAAAAAATCCAATAATTTGATTAAGAAAAGAACTAAAAATCAAAGAGTTGCTATCAAATGATAAGATTGAAAGAGAAAAACTAGTCCATATCATATTGTTTGTTATTATCATTATAGAGTTTAATATTTGTGTGTAGATGAAATCAAGAGGCTATGGAAGGCTCCTACCTCCTCCTCAAGCTGTTACCCCATAAACAAAGGGTGATGTAAAGGCTAGTAGAAGGCATTTTTGAAAAGTTTTGCTATGAAATAAACTTTTTTTTTTGTTTTTCTGGTTTTTACACTAAGGAGACAATATGATGTTTACACATGTGGGTCTTATTTATTTCACTCAAGAGTATATTCATTAGTTGCATGCATTTGCTAACAAAAGACTCAAATTTATCCTGTTTTATAGCTGATTAATATTCAATTATGTAAAAATACCACATCTTCTTTACCCAGACTTCAGCTGATGGGCATCTGGAATGTTTCCGTGTTTTAGCTATGACAAATTGCACTGCTCCTAACATGGGGGAATATATATTGCTGTGCTACGAAGATACTATGAAAAGGAAATGAACGTACTAAAAATTAAAGAATTACTGAGTTGAGGAGAAGGACAGGAGAGGGAGTGAGGGAAAGAGATTTATCTATATATGTAAGCAGGATAGTTTGGACAAATACATTGTGCATTTCTGCTGGTCTTTGGAAAGAAGCAGTTAATACTTCCAAGGGTTTCATCTCCTTTTTGAATTGTTTGTACTTTATGTCTTCTTAAATCTCTATTATTTCTTTCTACTTTTATTTCTTCTTCCAATTTTACATGAATATAGCTAGTAACATGAATAAGTGGTTGGAAGAAAACACTATGTATTACAACAAATATTGTGAAATTCATATTAATTAAGTGAAATTATGTATCACTTGTAATTTTTTGTTTTAATTGTAATTTGTACTGTCTTAAAAAATAAAAAAAATCCATAAAGAAATAAACTGGTTTCCTAAAAACAATGTGTTGAAAGCCTGCCCTTTAATGCATCCATATGTGGAAATAAGATGTCTAAGGAAGTATGAGACCCTAAGGATGGGACTCTAGCTATGCATGGTAACACACACATGTGCACATGTGATCATGACACTTTGAGAGGCTGAAGCAGGAGGACTGTGAGTTACAGCCTAGCTCCAAGAACTTAATGACTTAGACTGTCTGAAAGCAAAACTTAAAAGAGTTACTGAGGATGTAGCTCAGGGCAGAGGCACTGGGTTCAACTCTCAGTATGACACTGCAAACAGTGCTTCTTCTTCTTCTTCTTCTTCTTCTTCTTCTTCCTCTTCTTCTTCTTCCTCTTCTTCTTCTTTCTTCTTCCTCTTCCTTCTTCTTCTTCTTTTTCTTCCTCCTCCTCCTTCTTCTTCTTCCTCCTTCTTCATCATCATCATTATAGAACTGGGAATTTGACAATTGAACTCAGGCTCTCGCAATTGCCAGGGAAGTGCTTATTCTACTAAGCCATCTCCCTGACCACTGTAGCTGGTATCTTGACTATGGATTTCCTATCTTCTAGAATTGTAAGACATCAGTCCCAATTGTGTAAGTCACTCAGTCTGTGGTATTCTGTAAGGATGGATGGAGCAGGCTAAGACACTGTCCTTCTGTTTACTCAGTCACTTGGGTGATTTAGTAAAGGAAAAGTTTTGTGGACAGCTCAAAATTGTTCACCATACTCTTTTATTCTGCGTGCAGGACCTCTCAATTTCAGGAATCAAATGATGGTATTCAAGTAATGATAGCTAACTATGTATTTTTCACTACTCTCTCTTACTTACTATGCACCAAATAGCTAATGCATCAATGTGTTTAATAGTTACAACTCTGTGAAGTGGTGTTTATCAGGGTGAAATCTGATTGAGTTAACTCAGACTTGGGAGATGCCTCGGGGAATGGGGACCACACTTCTGGGTGTGCCTTGGTAGTCATGGAGTCAATACATGGTTTCCAACCCCTTCCTCTCTGGCACTGTTCTCCTGCTCTACTTCCAGGCCACTAAGAATTAAGCAGCTTTATTCTCTACTGCCTTCCACCATGATATCCCTGCCCTGGAACCAGCCAACCATGAAGTAGATTCTTATAAACCATTAGCCAAGTTAGACCTCTTCTCCTTTTAGCTGTGGATGTTGGGTATGTGCCCAGCAACAGGAAAACTAATACAATACCAATGTTTATATCCTTATGTCACAGATGGGAAAAAAGGCTCAGGGAGGGTAGGTAGGTAACTCCAAACTACGTAAGGGGTAAGTGCGAAGGCAAGGATTACACCCTTGTGGTCCAGTTCCAAAATCTGTGCCTTTAACCATTGTGACATCTTACTCTACATTTAAGTACATGAGGTCTGCTCAAAATATGTAATGAATGTTTGTTTTAAAAATGTATCATAATTTGAAGACAATACTACAGAATACAGTACACATTGTCAAATTGATATTATTTGTTTAGCGAAGTTCTTTATAATTTCTAATGTTTTATTATTGTTTTATATTCTCTTTAAATATGAAAAAATAAAAGTATATTATTGTGGAAGAAAAGTTGGCACTCAGAGTGCTTCTTGTTTCAAAAATACTTACCCCATTGTTCTTGTCACTTTCTGAAGCAGCTCTGGAAATGTTCTTTCAGCAGTGTCTTTGTAAGGTGGGATGAAAAGGACAATGAAAGCTGCTGTTTAGTGCCATGTCAGGCTCATAAGACAGGAAGGCAGGCTCATGGCCGTACTGCAGTGTGTCCTCATCCACCTATTCACCGAGTCTGCTCTGTGTGAATTCTGGCTGCTCCTTAAAGTCAAAGTGACCGTGGAAGGTAAATGTTCTGAACCTACTGAGGCAGCGTGACAGCACAGCTAAAGACATGTATACGATGAATTCCAGCACTGCTTCAAAAATGGCAAGAAGGATGGGTTAGCTGTGTTTGAAGGGAGGGCAAGGATATTGAGGAGAAATTAATGGTAATGTGTCATCTACTGTAATAATTTTTATAAATATAGTTATAGCCACTGTATTGTTTGATCACACTTTATAGCTAGCTTTGACCACCTCACTTTGAATCAGATGTTACTTATGAATTCCCTTACTTATCATATCAAACTCTATGAAAAAGGCAACAAACTCTATGAAAAAGGCACTTGCATTCTTATGATGATCCTGTCTCTCATGAGAGGAAACATAGAAAGGCTGTGAAATATGCCCAGGGTGACAGAGGGTCACAGATGACCACAGCTTGCATGAGTGTATTGCTCAGGAATCAAACCACTATCTGTCCAGAACCTGCCCTCTTTGCACACAGATATAGGTATGGCTGAAGAGTCCAGCTCTAACTCATCTCTGTCTGCCTTCAGCCTCAAGCAAGCCACTTCCAAGATATAGAAGACCAACAGATACCCACTGAATGCCTCATTCTTAGAATCAGGGCATGACCATTCTCTATGTGGGAGTTCAGCATGAGACGAAGATGGGATTAGGGTGGGATGGACATTGTTTTCTAGGCCAAATGGCCCAGTGCTTTAAGCAAAAAATAAAAAAGGAAGACAGTTTTTTAAAGAAAAAGTATTCTGTGTTCCATGGCCCTCTAAGCATAACAAATGCAAAAATCATATGGTAAAAATTGATAAACTTGATTACAGAAAAATATTTAAAATTTTAGAAGGCAAAACTCATCCTAAGTAATGTTAATAGGCTGATTATTGGCAAGATTAACTTGGTTGATGATATTTGTCTTATTTTCTCAAAATAGATATATTCATGGCCCTTACAAGTCAATGAAGAAAAAATATTTACAAAAAAAAGTAAAAGGTATAATCAGGTGGTTTTGCAAAATCAAAGACAAAAGAGCCTGCACATACTTGAAATAGTTTTCAATCAACAAAGACATTATTTTGAAAACAAAGTTTGGGGCTGGGTAGATAACTCAGTAGCATAAGCACTTGCCTGGCAAGTGCAAGGGCTTGAGTTCAATCCCTGGTTCTACAAAAAACAAACAAACAAACAAAAAACTTCATTTTTGAACAATGTCATAAGCAGATTGACCAAATTGGAAAAACAGATCCTGGTGACAGTATAACCTGTATGATGTTTCTGGAGACTACTTGGCCTGAATGTTCTGCACTTTTCTGAATTGTCCAGTGGTCAGCCCATCCTGGATAGATGATGCCAGGGTCAGTTTGCAAGCAACTCCTGGAAAATGCTGTTCCTGTGGTAGGGAGGACTGCACGTGAAGAAGTGCCCTTCTGGACCACAGCAGTGCTGCCATGTGATGCTGGAGCCACGAAGCCACCTGTGAACCTGTGGCCCACTGAAGTTACCAGAGGCGCAAGACGGTAAAGACTTTGAACTTGGTAGCCTCACTAAGTTACCGACTTCACCCTACGATACATCACTTTCCTCACTACTTGCTATGTGCCAAGCAATCCTTCGATTTTAAACATTTTTGAAAAAAATTGGATGTGCTATTCCTCATAGTTGAAGGGATCCTGACAAAATGAACCAAAACTCAACAAGTGCAGAGGAATATACAAGACCCCTTAGCAATGAAAAACTAGGAAGTCACTTAAGTGACCTTCACAAAATTGGTGAAATATATGGTTTACATAGTTCACTTCTGAACAGCCAGTTAAATACATGTAATGACGCAGATGAATATTTGTGGACCAAAAATGTTGTTTGAGACATTGCTCCAGGGGAAAAAGCAGGTAACAAGAGAGCACACACAGGTAAGATTTCATCAGTGCGGAATGACGTGCCTCTGATTAGAGAGTATAGAAGACTATTCACTAAATTGGAGGTTGGAGGTGGGCTGGAATGGAAGGGGTCTTCTCAGATGCAATCATTTCAAGGTCTTTTGGCCACTGTTCCTGGGAAAGGAACCCTCAGACATTGAGCCACAAGGTGTGTGTGTGTGTGTGTGTGTGTGTGTGTGTGTGTGTGTGTGTTACTGGACATTGAACACATAGTCTATGCATTCAAATACATCCACAGCCCCCAACTTTTTTCCTGTGTTAAGGACAGGGTCTTCAGGGTCTACAGGTTCTCACCACCTAGATTGGACTCATATTGATTCTCTTATTTTCAGCCTCCCAAGTGCTGGCATTATAGGCACGTGCCACGATGCCCAGTCTCAATCACCAACTCTGCATGACCTGGGGCAGGGTCAGCATGAGCGATGGGGAGTTGCACTCTGCGTAAGCAGGTACTCTAGTCCGCTGAGCTATCAGGCCAGCCCTCATCCTCAGCCCTTTTTATTTTATCTCAGAATGGAAAACATCATAACACAGTCATATGTATGTGCCCATATTTATAGCAATGCAATTTGTCATAGCTAAATCTTGGAAACAACCCAAATGCCCATAAGCTGAGGAATAGATTAAAAAAAAGATGTAGTTTTTTTTATACATTGGAGTATTACTCAGCTTAAGAAAAATAATGTTGGGCCAGGGATATAGTTGAGCAGTACAGCTCATACCTGGCAAGTGCAAGGTCCTGAGTTCAATTGCCAGTACCAAAAAACACAAAACACAAAACAAAACAAAAAAAGATAAACTTGAAGCCCTTATAGGTAAATGGATGCAACCAGAAATCATACTAATAAGTGAAATAAAGCATACCCTCATATATAAACATGATATTGTTTCCCTAGAGTCAGAACCCGAAAAGGTAAATACAATCTGAAAGGTACAATAGATAATGTGAAAGGGAAAGAAAATATTCACTTTAAAATTTTTTTTTGAGAGATGCTCTTGGGATGTCACTAAGTTGTAAGACTGGACTGGAACTTGGAATCCTCCTCCCTCGCTTTGGCAGTTCTAGAGTCACAGGTGTATGCCACCATGCCCAGCTTGGCCTACAAGTACTTTGTACCCCTGGCAAGGCAGCTGTTCTAAGGGGGTGGGGGACCTCAAGTGTTTTTGCTAATATGCTTTAAGCACCTGTAGTCTCACTGCCAATCCTTTCTCTTCGGAGGGGTGCATGGAACCAGGGGACTTCTGGTTTGGAGACCCTTGGAAAATCCCCATCTTTAGGCGGTGAAGAAGTTATTGTCTCAGATAAGCAAAGTTCTCCCTGGAATGGGCTTCAGATGTGCTGGGCCCTCACTTCAACCTCTCCATACCTCACCATAGCCTCTTAGTGTGGTTTTATCCTCAAGGAGCAGAATGTCCTCAGAGTTTCTGGGCATCACCTCCAGAGAAAAAAGAAAGGCAGCCTCTTCCAGTGGCTCCCTCAACCGTAGCTCTCCTCTCTGGTCAGAAGCCACTGCTGAACGAAACCAATTGCTCGCAAAGAGCAGGTATCTTCCCCAGCCTAGATGGACTTACCTCCATCCAACAGGGCATGGATGGGTCTTACCTGTGTGGCAGACACTTGAAAAAAAATCAGAATGGTGGTGGGTGAGCGCCTGCTAATCTACTGTGATGCTTGGAACTTTCCTTTCTCTGGCTTTCTCAGCTCAGTCCCTAGTGGCTCCCTCCATGAGGACACGACTTGTCAATCGCGTAGCTGTTACATGTTCCTTGTATCTTTGACAGTATTTCCCAGGGCCACACTGATCATACAACTTCTATTTTAGGGTTTATGAAGCGCTCAATGTGGACCACACGTATTCAGAGAGCTCTGCGTCTAAGAAAGGGAGATGCGCTTGGCAGACATGGACATTTCCATTACAAAAATAGATCTATTCTTTTCTGTTCAAAATCGACAGCATGTTGGTGCCCAGCTCAGTCTCCTCAAGGCTGTGGTGGCTGCATCAGCTTCTATGTGAACCACTGCTAGGCACTAAGGAGAGTTGACCTGTGACTCTTCAAAACCAAACCAAAAGCCAGGTCCTCCCCCTCCCTTCAGTCCTGATTTGCCTCACCCACATAAGGCAGACCTCTGCTATGCTGTTCACATCTATTCTGCTATCATTCGCTCCCTGATGTGGAGGCTGATTTCATTACCTCTGAGTATTTTGCAGGTATGAAAACTGGGGCTTAGCTGTTCAAGGAACAGACCCCAAATTAAAGAGTTCCTAAGTGTGACAGAAGTCACAGCTCTTTAAATTAGGCCACTGTTCCCCTTTTACAATAGAAATATGTCATACTCTAATGTGTCACCTTAATTTAAAGATACACTCCTTGAAATTCTATTGAAAGCCACCAGGGCTTAGAGGGTTCTTGAACAGAGTTATCTCCTAATAACTATCATTTTATTATCCAATCAAATAAGGATAGATGGGAGATCCCCATTTAAAACCACACAATTCCTAGGTGGATTTAGCTAACTCCATGGCATGCATTCTCCTGCCTATGCATTCTAAATGCCTGAGGGTTTCCTATCTGCCTCAGTAAAAAAAAAGATGCTGCAGTCAAACCAGTCTCCTTATTATATGTGGGTCATTAAAAAGCTGCCCCAGAGTTTCAAGCATACTAAAAACTAAGAATCTGAAGATAGAAATTTTATAGCTTTCCCTGAGATGTCTGAGCCCAACCAAAGGGTTCAAAAGCTTAAGAGCCATATTATAGCAACCAGGAATGGAAAACCCCAAGTGAAGTTCTTCCCACTACTTAAGTCAGTACCCAGGGTAGAGATTTTGCGGTCAGAAGCTCACAAACACTCTTGCTGGGAAGGGCTTGCCTGCCTGTGGAATGCTCCTTAATCCCCCCAAGCGAGGCGGGAGCTGTTGCCCAACAGTGCCCAAGTGTGTTGCCCTGTAAAATATGACTCAGATGCACTCAGAGAGATGAGGTATTGAGCTACTAAAAATAGGCTATTTTTACATTGGTGTTTTCCCTAATGACAGTCTGGCAGAAAGAATGCATGTGTTCATAGCTCCATTTTTCCTTCTACTATGCTTTTAAATTACATGTTGTTATGGCCACATCCAGCAGGCTCTGAAATATTTCCCACAGTAAAACAGCACCATGGGAAAGCTGTCATTAAATCCCTCCATTCTTCACTGCTGTGCAACCTGAAGGCATGGCTTTGGAGAATATTAAAAGCTCGTTGTCAGGAAATTATGATTTCTTATGCATGAACTTGGCCCCAAGTCCTGAGGTCTTCCTGGTAGACGCAGCAATCAGAGCATTGTGCTTATTTTTATCAGTGAAGAAATGGATCATTCATTGTGGCAGCAGCAGACACAGGATTCAGAATGTGAAATCACAGCAATAAGAACGTATTCTAATGCACCTGTCACCACACATGCGCGCGTTACCACAGGATCTATGACCACTGCCCCACAGGATCTATGACCACTGCCACGTGTGTGGCAGGATTCGGGTGGCAGGGAGCACCGGCTCCACAAGCTGTCTCTGCGGTCTCTTCCCACAGTGATCACTGGGGTTCTAGTCTCCCAGTAGCAGGAGATGCCAGGCAGGGGTGGTGCCAGCTTTGCCTATGCCCCTGGAACTCAGAGGTAGCATCTGGGGGTGACTCAGTGCAGTCTCTTCCAGTTCCCCACTGAGATTCCAAAGACACAGAAATGGCAAGAAGTCACTCAAGCCCTCCAAACTACACCATGGAGAAACAAACTGGAAGAAATGGCCCCTACCAAAAAGCTCATGGGACTAAATGTAAGTGAGCAGGGGTTTAATCATACTTAATCTTGTGTACCCATCAAAGAAGAAGGTAGCACGTTCATTCCACTAAGGGCCTTCCTTCTACCCTCCCCCTACCCCCTGAGTGCCCTCCAGCTACTCTGGGATCAGGGATTCAGGGTCTGAATACAGGAGGGAGAGGAGCATTGTACTCTCTCCTACCTGTAACAGTCCAGAGGTTACCACAGTTCTAGATCTCAGTTCTTCTGCTGACATTGTTGTATTGTTGTAAATATTGTGCAACTTCTAGAAAACAACAGAAGTGTGTGTGTGTGTGTGTGTGTGTGTGTGTGTGTGTGTGTGTGTGTTGGAAGTAAGGAGAGAAATGTAACAGAAAAACAAGGGACCAGGAACATATAGTGCAAGGTGAGCTTTGGGCCAAAAGGGTCACAAAAAACTGAAAAAAAAAAAAAAGTGAAAAATATTTCAGAAGGATGCAGAATCTATCAGGGCAATAAAAGTCATAAAACTTCATGTACCAAACAATCTAGCATAAAAGTATGCAAAGTCTATTCAGAATATAAAAAGAAATGGAGAGAAACACAACTGCTACCATCTTGAGACTTAAATGCACAGCTTTCAGCTACTGACTGCTTCAGAAAGCAGTACCGGGGGACAGCTTGACCTATTCCAGGGGCGCATCAGTGGATGGACGTCTGACCTTCCATCCTTCAGGAAATAAATCTCCCTCTCAAGAGCCCATACAAGAACTTGTGGAGCAGTAACAAATGGAAAATTTTAATAAATCTTTCATGGTAACTAATAAAAAAGTTTATAGAATAACAACCAATACAGTGAAGAAATAGAAATATATAATAAAATTGGAAGAAAAAACAAGTGAAATTTAGGACAGTCAGTCTTATTCATGACAGTAGAAGTAGGAAATAATATAAGCATAGCATATCAGCTTCCACACTAGCTGCCTTTTTAAATTTTTTTATTCATTTTTATTTTTTACTCATTGCCTTTTGTGTAACGCTGGCAGGAAGCGCACATAAACATGTAGACACAGTTATCTTAGAAGAAGCAACAAAAGCATTCAAGGAATCAAAAATCATAAGCACAGAAATTCTCTTCCACCTTCAATAGCTTCTCCATCTAAATGTTATTCATCATTAGAAGTTCATTTAGTAAATAGCACATGTGCTTTCCTATCTTTTACGTATTGATTTGGTACAGGTTCTCACTATGCAGCTCAGACCCCTGTCTCAGCCTTCCCAGTGCTGAGATTACAGGAGTGTATCACCATGCCTGTGGTTTTTTTTTTTTTTTTGTCTTTTTGAGACAGGGTCTCACTATGCAGTTCAGGCTGGCCTTAAGCTCACTTTGTAGCTCAGGCTGGTCTCGAACTCACAACAATCCTCCTGCCTCAGCCTCCCGAGTGCTGGGATTACAGGCATGTACCACCATGCCCGGCTACCATGCCTGGTTTTGGTGGAAAGTTTGGTGCAGGGCCAAGATGGCATGTGATACTTGAGATCAAATTTGGATTGTTGCTCTTGCCAGGCAGGTCCTTAGACCACTGAGATATCTAACCAGCCTCCATGATGTGGTTTTTAAGAGCACTTTTCAAGTCTAAACATGGCTGGAAAGAGTATTGCCTATAGTCACGAACACCTTAGCAGGAAGTAGGGATATAGTCCTTTTTTTTTTTTTTTTTCAGTACCAGGGATTGAACTCAGGACCCTGCATTTGTCAGGGAAGTGCTTATTCTACTGAGCTATCTCTTCAGACCAAAAAGGGTTTGTTTTTTTTTTCTGGCAGAACTGGGGATTGAACTCAGGCCCTTGTGCTTGCCAGGCAGGCACTTAGTCTACTAAGCCATCTCCCCGAGTCCCCAGTCCTAATTACATTACCTTGTATATTTATAATGTCAATCCATCCTGTGGAGTTCTAAAGCCAACCTTTTCACAAGCCGGGCCTGGAAGTGGTAGAGGGTTGGCTGGGGTTGAAAGACGGGACCATGTGCTGTTGATAGCTTTCTGGGCTACAATTATAACACATATCAAGAGTGACCACTTGGGAGAATGAACCAGTTATGACCAAGGAATGATAACACATAGCAGATTCCTGATTCTTGTTTGTTTTTCTGTAATTTGCTCATTTTCTCACACAAGTGGTGTGCAGAAAGCTTGAAGCTCAATGACATTTTAATTATTTACAGTGTAGTAAATTCACATTACTGTGTTCTGCTCATTATGTTCACGTTTAAACATAGCTTTGGACTATATTAAATAGCTACACACGGAATACTTAGCCCAGGGCTCTGAGAAATGTCCAGTGTTTGGGAGGAAAGTTTCTCTCTTTTTCTCTTTGGATTAGGCAACTTGTTCAGAAACAATAATGCCTTGTATTTACCATGACTTACATCGTATGACTTTTCACACATACATTATCACAGACTGCTGCAGAGTAGCTAAAAGTAAAGCATTTGTATATTACGACCTCAGTTTTACTAGGCTTGATGAGAGTACTCCCCCAACATGAAGTAAGATAAAAGGAGGAGGCAGTGTGTCACTGTCCCTCCTCTCTCTCTCTCCCTCTCTCTCTCTCTCCCTCTCTCCCCCCCTCTCGTTCTCTCTCTCTCCCCCTTCTCTCTCTCCCCCCCTCTCTCCCTCTTTCTCTCTGTCTCTCTGTCTCTCCCCTCTCTCTCCCTCCCTCTTTCTCTCTCTCTCTCTCTCTCACACACACACACACACCCTGAGTGATCTGTGGGTATGATGCTCTTAGTTCAGAAGGCACTGCCTTCGTTTCCTCTCCAGTAACCCTGTTTCCAGTACCTCCACACCTAGCTCAGTTGTCTCTGCTCTCCTGCCTCCAAGGTAGAGAGAATGAGGTATTGTTGATTTACTCCACTATAATGTCAGGAAATATCGTTTGCCTTCATGTTATGTTTTCATGGTGCTAAGGAGATTGACTAAATCAATATTGGGTTCAAGTCATGTGGATTTTATGTCTTAATCTGTCACTTGTTCATGTAGGGATAAACTACAAGCTATGGATCTGCCATGGCTTAGCCTACACAGCCATAAAAGTCTACTACAAGGCCTTGGTATAATGAATTTGGATGACCAGTTTGACTCTACAGGTGCTATATGAACCCCTTAGGTTCTTTGTAGAAGCTTGTGTGTATTTTTTTGCTGAACAGTCTGTAATTTTCATTAGTGTTCCTAGGGAGCCACGCGGCCTAGAACTGTAGGCAGCTATTCCTGTGCACCATTCTGAGGTGCCACAAAGGAGTCTTCACTGACCAGTTCAGTGACAGCCTGTGGGAAGTAAGAACACCTGTCAAGAGTGTCTTCAGAGTTAGATGTTATTTTGTGTTTTGATTCTGTGATTAAACTCGGGGCCACATGCCTGACAGGCAAACATGCTATCATTGTGATCATTCTTCGCCCCTAATCAATTCAACTTTGAAGATTATATTTAAAAATGTTATTTCTGGGCTGGAAAGATAGGTCAGTGGTCTAAACATCTGGCTGGCAAGTGAAAGGACCCAGGTTCAATCTCCTACACCACATGACACACTGGCCCTGGAACCCTGGGCTCACTGTGCCAGCCCTGAAACCAGGCATGATGGCACATGCCTGTGATCCCAGCTCTGGGGAGGCTGAGACAGGAGGATCACTGAGTCAACTGCATGGCAAGACCATATATCAAATAAATAAAATTTAAAAATATTATTTCTATGTTCTACATGTACTACCATATGAGAACATTAAATTAGGTCAGTAACCCTCTCCTCATTCATTTTATTTGCTTTCTCTGCAATTTCTCTAGTCTATACAGTTTTTTTTCCCCTGGAACAGGGCCTCACTATGCATTCTAGCCCAAGCTTGAACTCATTATGGAAGATCAATTTGTCCTCAAACTCAGGATCCTCCTGCCTCAGCTTCCTGCCTCAACCTGCCAGGAATCCAATGTGTGTCCCCAATCTTGGCTTCTATAAATACTGTATAAGCAATATAGAAAGGTAGTCCACTGGAAAAAAATTAGACACATGTAAAATGACCAAGGGAGGAATCGCCGAGGACAGGCATAGACAGAAGAGTTGGCACTCGGCGTGAGCAGGAAGGGGTGCAGCACTGCAGCGGCCTTTCTGCTGGGTGGTGAGGGAATGGGCTCAGGGCTGTCATCCGGATGCAGCACTGTCCTTTGTTTCCCTGTGACTCACTTGTGTATTCAGCAGCTTTTACTGAATACTGACTGTGTCCCCGACCCCGAGGAGGCCCTCGATGTCACAGTGACCATCCCAGATACATCTTCTGCAAACTTGGGGCACAGCTCGTGCTGAAAGTGAACCACCAGGACAGAGGGAAGAGACACTTCCACCGTCCCTGAGCTGCCAGGTGCACGGCCAAAGGAGACTTCGTCCCCTTCCTCAGGGAAGCCTCAGAGACTTCAGGACAAGATGGAAGGGAAGAGCCGGGCGTGGTGGCGCATGCCTTTAATCCCAGCACTCGGGAGGCTGAGGCAGGAGGATTGTTGTGAGTTCAAGACCAGCCTGAGCTACAAAGTGAGCTTAAGGCCAGCCTGAACTGCATAGTGAGACCCTGTCTCAAAAAGACAAAAAAAAAAAAAAAAAAAAAAAAAAAAAAAAAAAAAAAAAAAAAAAAAAAAAAAAAAAAAAAAAAAAAAAGATGGAAGGGAACAGGAAATTCTGAGGCACAGTGTGTGGTTGGATTTCTGGTAGCTTCCTCTGGGTAGAGGCCGATGCTGCGGGTGCAGCCAGATGCCTGGACAGGAGCACCCTCGTTTCCTTGACTCAATTTTCTGCTGTCCACAAGGCCATTTGTCAGGAGAGATTTTAAATCTCATTTTCTCAGAAGCAACTCCAGTCAGTGTAAACCCAAGGCCCCTCTAAAGCCCCACACCACCTTTAGGAAGGGCTCCAAAGCCAAGAAATCAAAACCGAACCAGGTTGGCATCTCAGGTCTGCAGGGGAAGAAGTCAGATGTCATCTAAACAAAGTTCATATTAACTCCGGACATCCACCGTGTGGATCCTGCCTTTTCTCTAATACACAAACTTGCATTGCATAACTCATGCCTAGAATGCCTGAGAACATGTTGGATTAGGACGCATTAGACCAAAAATCTGAAAATGGAAACATCTTCCCTGCGTGTTATGATAAAGCACATTAATTTTCCACCATCTGAAAACACTTCATGAAAACCCAATTTTAGAAGAAAAAAATGAGCTACTTGGGATTAAAAAACATCTCAGCTGGGGAAAGGAAGAGACCTAGATGGGGTGAAAAAATAATCACAGCCAAATTATTGTTGGCTATGAACTTGGCCTTAGCAGGTAGCAGGCTGGGTGAGGGGCTCTTGGTACCTCTGGAGAGGGGAGGTGTTGGGGCACAGGGACCAGGCACTTGCTGAGTGTTGTCCTAGTGGTATGGGGCCCTGGGGAGGGCAGATGCTCGAGTGAATGCTCTGATGAGGGGGAGCCAGTAACTGGATAGGAGGAACAGTAAATAAGAGAGGTGTTAGGAGAGGTATCTTTTCTGTATTGCAAAGATACTGCTCCTAATTTTGTGACTTTGTTATAAAGCACAAAGGATTGTGACCCACATTTAATAACCCTTGGTATACAGTTGGTGTGTGCACCTGAAATTCCACCCATTAGACATTGATTTGTGCTGGCAACCTCCTAAAAATTAATTTTTTTTTTCTGGGAAAGTCTGAGTCAATTGGCCCTTCATTCTTCATGGCTAATGTTTAATAAGACTGCTTTCTTCTGAATGCCTAGTGGAGATCAGCTGAACAATGGCAGCTTGATGGTCACATGCAAAGGCAGTTTAGGGTCACGGAGCAGAGTTTAGAAACAAGAGGAGTCTTGCGAAGACAGGCTTACTTCTCTCAAATAATACCCAAGTGCCTATAAGTGGGAAATGAGAAAGAATCAGCAAAAAATGGCATCTGTGGCCATAGAATTCAAGGCACGATTTAGCGTCCACAGCCCTTCACCCTTCTAGTTTTTAAGGACTGTAATTTGGAAAAGCTAAAAATCCTGTGAGTTGGGGTCATCTTGTCCTCTCTAGCCTACTGCAGTGTGGGAGCCCATGACAGACCCACAGGCCCAGGTGCCCCCACATGCCGTCCAGCTCCACTGTGTGTCTTCATTCCAGCAAGATGTGAACTGGGCCCCTGACATCTGAGGAGGGGGCATCCCTACCATTGCCACAAAGAGCCTTTTATCAGCTATTTTGGGAAAGGGGAGGACTTTATATTTGGAGGAGAGAAGAACAAACTAATAAGCATTTTGTCGGTCTTCATTCGCCACTCCGAGACTCTGTGAAAATTGTTGCATGTATTTAGTTTTAAAGGAAAGAGGTGAGACAGAGATCTCTGAGGCAGGAGAACAATAAAAGATGCTTCTGGAAAGGCCTCTTCCTGGCCTCTCCAACCCCAAACCTCTCAGCTCTGCAGTGTATTTCTTCAATTAAATGGTTGGTAAAATATAGCTAGGGATGCTGATAAAGTGCATTCATGTGTTTGTAAGTTCTGCAAAGGAAAAAGGCAGAATGGGCCAAATAAAGGGGATAAAAGAGAGAAGGCTGACGTAACAGTAAAGAGCAAGACTGCTGTACGAGGACACCTGTTGCACTTTAGATAGAAGGTTGTTGAACCCAGAACCTCGAGGGTGTGCAGAGAGATTGGACCTTGGGGTGCTGTGCTGTGCACAGCGGATTCATCCAGGTATGAATGCGCTGCTGGCAGATTAAAGCACCTGCTTAGGAGGATGCAGGGGCTGAGGATTTGATCCCTGGGGCCTGCTGTGCTGGCCCCACCCCCAGGACACGCTGAGATGGCAATTGAGACTAGGTGTGGTGGTGCGCACCTGTAATCCCAGCACTTGGGAGGCTGTAAACAGGAGGATCACTACAAGTGCAATTTATGCAGTGAGACCCTGTAGACCCCGTCCTAAAACAAAAACAAAACTATCTATCAGAAGCTGGGCCAGTTTCTAGCATCAGCCAAGACAGGGGTCTGCGGGGGGAGTCGCAGGGCCGAGTGAGCATATCAAATGCTGCAGCCATGTTTGCACCCGACAGGAGGCACCCTGTATTTCTACACAGGAAGCACCCTGTATTTCTACACAGGAAGCACCCCGTATTTCTAGAGGTTTGCTCGCTCCTGTAAGCACTTTTTGTCGTGGGGAAACCCTACTAATCCACTCTACTCTATTGGCAGAGTGGAGGCACGTGGGGGAAATATTTCCTCAGCTCCTAAGCAATCCTGGCACAAGCTCAATGCTTTTCTCCATTATCACATGCATCACTGAAACATTACATATTATATATTATTTTTTCTTTTCTTTCATTTATTTTTGTTATGGTGCTGGGATTGGAACCCATCACCTTTGCAGATTTGCCAGGCGGTCTACCACTGAGCTGCACCCCAAGCCCTATAGTTTTATGTTTAATTACCATATACTAATTATACAATTTTATAGAGTAGACTAATGATTTGATACATGTGCACATTGTTTAATCATCAACTCAGGGCAGTTATATCTGTTACTTCCAATGTTTATTATTTCTTCAGAGTGAAACACTCAAGATCTTCTCTTTCAGCTATTTTGAAATACATAGTATATAGGCCAGAGGTCTAGCTCACTGTGGCACAGTGACTGTGTGGCAGACACAAGGTCCTGAGTTCAATTCCCAGTACCAAAAAAACCCCCTAATAATAATGAAATACATAATATTCGATTACTATCTGTACTCATGCAGCTAGCTGGTGGAGCACCAGGACTGGTTTCTCCTGGCTAACAACAGGCGTGACCTCCCCCACGTCCTCTCCCCTGCTCCCCTTTCCCATGGTAACCACTGTTAACTCCTCCTCTGTGAGATGATGCATAGACGGGAAACTGTGGTACACACACATGGGAATACTATTGCACCATTATGGTTGAATGGATAAAAAGATTTGCTACATGAATGAGTCTGAAAGACATTATGCTAAGTGGAATACGTCAGACACAGAAAGGCAAATACTACTAGCTCTTGCCTCTGTATAGAGGCTTAAAAAGTCAATTTCATCGATAAACAGTGTTCATTATTATTATTTCTATGCTCCAAACTAGGAACCCAAGATCTACAGAGTATAGGAAAAGGAAACAAGGGCTGAAAGACACACAGGGGCCTGAGCAGGAAGGCGTCCAGTGTGGCCTGAGCCCCTGGGAGATGGGAGCCCTGGGAGGGGCTGGTGTTTCACACCTTGAGCCTCCTCGTGGGGGGCCTGGCTAAGAAGGCCAGGCCATTTCAGCAGAGCCTCCCTGGTGCCACTCAAATGCTCAGAAGACAAAGGAGATGCCAGGGTACCCAGGTGCTGCTACCAAAGCCTAGGTGGCACCGCAGTGGAGAGAGGGGTCGCATGGAGCTGAGGGGAGCCTGCAGGTGGCAGAAGAGTCCTCTCCTCCTGAGCCTTCTGGCTCTACCAAAAGTTGTTTTCCTTCTCCAGCAGGGAAGAAGATGGGGCCTATTCCTGAATGCCATGATCCAAATGCTGAAATCTCAGCAAAGCAAAACGCCTAAAGTCTAAAATTCTAAAAGAACAAATTAAAAATATAATTTTATAAAAATAAAATTCTAAAGGAGCAAATTAAAAATATAATTAAAACACCACTTAAAGAAATTAAGAGATACTTATACTTATTTGAGAGACAACACAGCACTTGATAAGACTTCTTAAACAATAAAATAGACAATAGGACACAATTCTCCAAGCATAAATACCCAGGTACACTCACGAGATCTCTCATTGCATGAGCACACATCTATGAGCACAGAAAGCATATCTGTAATGAAATAGCTCAAAAGTGAAATATGGAAATGCGCATCCCTGTGCTGATGGCTGTATGCACCCTGCGTGGTCACTATTGTCATTTGAAACAGCACAGCAGAGTTAACTCAAGGTCTGCTGACGGCATCTATCAGGACCCCTTATGGCTCATCACTACACGCTCTGCTGTGCAGAGCTGAGAGCTTGGGTTTCATGCTTGCAAGTGAGGATGTAAAAATGGTCTCTGTCCTCATTCATTTTGGAGGTATCAAGGTTTTTATGTCACACTTAGTGCTGTAATGATGTGCTTTGACAGAGTCAACTTGCAAAGCATACATGAACAAATTAGAACTCTAATAAAATTGCTTATGCTTTTCTAGCATTCTAAATATTTATTTTATATAACATTATGCAATTGTCTCGCACATAGCTGAAAACATAAACCATTTCCCTAGAATTTGACTCCCTGCGTTCTATGACTTTTCAGTGACAATTACAGTTTGTCCTCTTAGCATTCCAGCATTTGGTATTTCAATCTTTGGGATTGTGATTTGGGGGCTTTTAGCTCAGGATTTGGATTTTTTGGGATTTCAGGGTACAGGATTATAGCGTTCATGATTGGGTCTTTTGAGATTATCATCAGCATTGGGATTTGGGCCCTGGCTGCTGGAATTCGAGTCCTTCATTGGTCCCCAGTGCCTGGGCAACCTTTGATAGGAGTTTGCTTTAGGAGCTTTGGTTTTCTCATCACCAAGTGAGAATCATAATAATTAACAATCATAACAATAATGGTCCCACCTCTGACCTCTATGGGTTTGTTATGAGGCTCACAGGGAATAGCAAAGAGAAAGTGATTTGTAAATTCTGAAACTGTGCTGTAAGCATTCATGGCCATTTGTACCCATATTGGCAAAGTGTCCACTTCTGTGTCCCCCTCCATTTGAGTGCAAAGCCTTCTCCTTGCCCTGCTATTAGGAGGTCACTCGTGTCAATGCTGAGGCCCTGAAAACCATGACAGCTTGCTGTTGCATTCTGTGAGAAGTGGTGCATTTGGAGCAGCTTCCCTTTAAGATCTGATGAAGGCCTACATTTTTATGAGCAAACACAGGAGAAGCAAATCTGCCCAAATTGAGGTTTTCTATCCATTGCCCAGAGGATTATGTAACTCAATCTAGCTACTCAATTTGACCTTCTGAAATAAAGAGCCTCTTTCTCTGGCAGGCTTAGCATCCTCCTTTAGTAGTCTCTCTGCTGCTTACTATGAGACACACGCGCCTGTGACATGTGTCTTCCGTGTGCTCAGCTGCACAGGAACCGCATGCATGGTGCATGGGTCAGGAAGAAGAAAAGGAAATGATTTTATGAGATGATCCCCATGGGCAAAAGTATTACACAATGGTAAATCATTTCAGCTTCAGTCCACCTTATAAACTCACTGATTTCAAGAATTGATGCCCCTGCTTCTGGGACAGTCACAGTCTCATAACAAGGGACCATTTCTGCGAATGAATAATCATAGCCACAAGCCACTGCTAGCTGGCTTCCTCTGTGTAGCTGGAATCTGAGCACAAGCCAGGGTGTGACATTCTCAGAGCCACTCCTTTGCAATCCCTAGAGAAGGAGGGAGCTCAAGAGTCATTTTGCTTTGTCCTTTGTCTTCAGGCAAAATTGTCCCCAAACCACACCAAACAGGGATATGAACTGCCTTAACCCTACCCTAAAGGCATGATCCTAAGCCATCCTGAGGCCATCTGTGTCAAGTCTAAAATCTATCTTACATTTTCTCAGGGTCTGCATGCATTCTGCGGGATCATAGGGAAAGCCACCTTCCCTTCTGCATGGACACTTGGGGGACTCAGATGGCACAGGATCAGAGGGAAAATGATCTCTTCTAGCCACCCTTTATTGAGCACCTATGATGTACAAGGTGCTTTCCTGCATGATAGTGTTTTATAGTCCTGCACATCTGGCCACCTCGTGTGGCCCTTGTGACAGATTAGCTCTTTAGGGTGCAAGTGGGGGTTGTGACCCCTGCGTGATGGGTAAAGAAATGTTCAGAGAAGTCACTGAAGTTCCCTGAAGTCCAAAGATGATGAAGCTCAAATTTACATCTTCTTATGGAAGGAAGAGCAAATGTTTTAACTGCCTGATCAATCTTATATAGCTGCATTTGGTCATTTGAGCAACAAATCTGATGATAACAACATGTAATACAACAACCATTGTTCATTTTATGTTGTTGTTTGAAATCCTATACCTTTATCATATTATGGTGCTTTGTCTTTGTTCTTCTTATTTGTTTTTGATTTTAAAAAGTATTTATTTATTTATTTATTTATTTATTTATTTATTTGGCACAGGGTCTCACTATGCAGCTCAGACTCTGACCCTCCTGTCTCTACCTTCCAAGCACTGGGATTGCAGGTGTATGCTGTTATGCCCAGTTTCAGTGGCTGGTGCGGCATGCCCAGGGATCTGGGGCTGGCGTGGCATGAGGTACCAGGGTTCAAACCCTGGGTCCTTGTGCTCATCAAGCAGGCACCTAGACTGCTGAACCATCTCCCCAGCTCTTGTTTTTGCTTTTTCTAAAAAAAAAAATCAAGGCTTCCTGGTCCAAGCACCCCATGTTTCCTGTCTCAACGTGTCACCTTTTCCCCACCCTAGGCTGCCCCTTGGAGCCTTCCTTGTCCCTGGATCTGCCTCCACCCCCCCATCCCCCAGCTGGCTCCTGTCTACACCAGGACTGTGTTTTGAGTGAGTCTTGAACATTTCCCAGTGGGACAGGGACACACACCAAATATCAGGTCACGCAGGGTTTCATGGGAGCCTGGGACAGTCAGAATAAAGGCAGGATTTCCAGGGCTTGGTCATCTCTAGGCACCTATAAGTATGGATTGCAAATCAAGTGCCTTGATGCAGACCTAAAAATAGGTCAGGCAGTTCAGATGCCAGCTCTGCCACTTGTTGCCTACAGAGGTGAGCCCCTGGCTCTTCCGGCTTCTCATGCACAGCCCTGTGATAACAACACCTTATAAGACTGACATGCAGTGCTATAGAAAGCACTCAGAACAGAGGCTAACATGAGTCAGCATCCCACAGTCGGGAGTGTATTCACATCTTGAAACTCAGATGAAAGTTAATTGGACAAAAGTAGTAAATGGCACGGTGATGACATGGCGATGCACACCTGGAATTCCAGCACTCTAGGAGGCTGTGGCAGGATTGCAAGTTTAAGTGCAGTCTGGGCTCCATGGCCACTTGGTAAGACTCTGTCTCGAAAGAAAAAAAATAAAATAGATAGTGTGAAGGTCCTGAGTGCAGAGAAAAAGAAAGACAAGTATTTTATAACATTTTCATTCATGAAAATTACAAATAAATACTGGTTCAATATTTTGATATATGATGCTGATTATGAAATAATCAAGCCAACACAGTAACAGCATTAATTGAAAGGGGTGGAATCTATAGTGTTTTTAGGTAATAATTGCACTGTAGTTAAAGAGTAGTGGTCTGTTTTGTCCCGGTTCCGTGTGTCTAGTGGTACCTCAAATGCCCGTGTGCATCTAGGTCTGTGTGGCAACAGCATTTGTAAGCCGCTATCCTGACTGGACTGAGCAACTTGGAGCCAGATGACCTCAGGTTCTGTGTGGGTGACCTGCTGTGCTGAGAAATCAGGTGTGGGGGTAGGCGGGACAGAAGGGCTCACTGAGCCATGAGAAGCTGAGCTCGGGGAGCCTGATGAGGACTTGGACGCTCTGTCTGTGTGGCCAGTGCCAGGCCACCAGATGAATCAGAATGACGAATCTTCCCCGGGGTCTGGCTGGTGTGACAGAGTCCGGTGTGGGTAGCTCCGGGGAGGAGAAAGTGGCCAAGCTGCTGTAACTGCCCCTGCTTGCCAGGGTCCAGGCTGCACAGGGGGTGCATGATGCAGGCTTGGCATCTACAGATTCCCTGCCCAGTTTCCTAGCACCTGCACCTCATGAGCTGGACATAGTGTTTTCACACAGCCCACTTCCTGCCACTGCACTGCGCTTGTGTTGATTACTTGCCAATTGAAGACTTTTATTGGAGAGCTGGAGCTAACCCAGAAAGGGAGCTTCCATGTAAAACAACACCAGACCTGTGTAGCCCAGCTCCCGCTACCTCTTTGCAGCAGGGCACCCCTGGGTAGGCTCCTAAGCAAAGATTACTGTGGCAAGAGAGCCCTGCCTGCAGCAGGGGGAACCGAGGGGCCATTGGACCCTCTCATTTGATTCTTGAGGAGCAGTAATTTGATAAAAAGGTGCAATCTTTTGTGGACACTGAGCTCATTCCTCAGCGCATGCTGGTACCCTTGCTGAGCTACCCGAGGCTTTCTCACTTGGGGCCAACGGTGTGCTAAACCACCCGGTCTTTGTGTACTGGAAAGAGGACCTTGAGATACCCTAATCCAGCCCCTCATTTGCAGCCTAGGAAACTGAAGCCTGAGGGATGGATATTCAATGTGAGTTTAGACTGTGCCTAAGCCAGAGCCAGGAAAGTGTCGTGCCGTGGCCAGGGGTGTGCTGGGGTCTCTCTGCTTCGTGGGCTGCCTGCTGCTTATTTGTTGCAGTTTGATCACGTTGGTTTCAGTGAGGTAACTGCATTTGGGTCAGAGAGGCTCTGAGAACAGACAGGCCCACAGGTTGCATCCGGGGCACTCCCTGGGGGGCTGAGCCAGCTCAGACATGAACCAGCCATCGTCGTCTCTGTAAGCGCAGACAGCAAGCACGATCCTAACTAAATCACAGCCCTTTACTGCTTTTATATAGAGATTACTCATTTAGCAGTAATAGCCCATAAATTAATAAGTGCCATTAAATTTATGGGATTCTCCTAGTCAGACTCTTTTTAGCTATCAATTTAGTTTTTAATAAACTCTCCATGACTTATAAAACCGCAGTAGCTGATCTCAGGGTCTGTGCTGAAGTGATTTCTGACACTGACCTCCTAAATGTGCCTGCACAAGGGTGGACAGCAAAACCAAAATGAAACTGCAGAGCACTTGACAGTTTATTATTATGCCTGGCAGCTGGATTAAGCCCTGGGGCTTTGTCTTAGTCATTTTTTGTATTGCTAAGACAAAAATACCTGATACTCACAAGTTTAAGGAGGAAAGTTTTATTTAGCTTATGGTTTATAGAAGTTTCAGGCCATAATCTGCATATGGCATGGCAGAGGGGCATCACAGAGGAGAAACAGTTCATGATGGACTGAAAGTAGCAAAAGAAGCAAGCAAACACAGCTCTTTCTGTTCCTTGTACCTTGTCCAGGCTATTTATGGCGAGTGGCACTCACACCCTTAGCCCTAGTGCCCATGCACATTTTACACCTAGCATTGCACTGTGAATTGATCCCAGTGGCACACACTCTAGATGCAGCCACCTGTGACAAAATCCACCTACAACAACATGCAGCTTCCTAGGGGACATCTAGACACAGCCATAGCAGGCCTGGTTGGGTTCCAGCCTCTGGCACCTAGCAAATACCCATATCGGTAGGCAGAGGCCTCAGAGGAAAGAGTGGGCACAGGTCCTTGGAAGCATGGTGTTTGAAGGAGGAAGCCATGAGGCCATGGCAGAGTTGAGTCCAGGCCACAGTTGACCCAGCAGGAACTTAATTCTTATCTAAAAGTAATGCCAGTTCTACATCGTCACAGGAGTGCTTGAGGCCAGCATCAGCAAAGGGTCAGCAGCAAGGTCGGTCAAATGAGAAACAATACTAACGATGATGATGATGATGGTGCTAAGAGCTATGGTACACTGAACATCTTGTGCGTGGTCACAGCTGACGGTGTTACTAGGAGACGATGGAAATGCCAGAGGGCCTGGCCTCGCGGGAGCTCAACGGGGATGGCCACGAAGGGGAGGTTGTTACCTCCCCCCTTCCTTGTGTTGTCTCCTTTCGCTTCCTAGCAGCCATCAGATAAACAGCTTTGGTCTTCCACGTACTCTCTGCCACAGTGTTCTGCCTGCCACAGGCCCAGAGATACAAGGCCAAGTGATCATAGGCAGAAACCTCTGAAGCCCTGAGCCAAAACAAGCCTTTTCTTCTCCTAAGTAGGTTTTCTCAGGTGCTTCATTACAGCAACAGAAGCTGCCTAACACATGGGTTATCTGGCTCCAAGGCCCACCAGTCTTTCACTGCCCGAGACCATTCAGCATTTTATGACCATTTTTATTGAGTTATGTTTGGCTTAATTCAAACCATACTTTCCGCAGATTTTCTACTAATTGTTGAAAACACAGATACAATCTAGGATATGTTTATTAATATTCTGGCTTGGAGTCTGCAACAGATGTACAATCATTCTTGATAACCAATGCATGTAATGTCGTAAGGGGATTAACCTTTCTTTGCTGAGAGAAGCTAGAAGCCCTACAGCTGGGAAGGTGGGGACGGGCAGCAGACATGGGGCACCTGCTCTGTGGAATTGCCTCTGTGCCAGGCCATCTCTGCAGCTGGGTCTTGCACATGGTGACACAGATGTCACTGCGACCCAAGCTGCAGCGTGGTATCCCTGAAGCCTGGTGATAAAGGTGAGGGAAAAGCAGGCACATTTCATTAGTGGCTGGTCTTCGTTGACTGAAATGGGGGGTCTATGCAGCATAGCACTTTCAGATCATTGTAGCCAGTACCAGGTAGGCACTGATAGGGTGGATCAGACTGTGAGTAATCTTTAGTGCCCTGCAGCAGAGTTACAAAGATCTAAATGAGTGATTTATCTTTAAGAATATGCATTACATATCCTTAATATCTAGCTGTGTGTTATATGTAGCACACATTAATATACACCTGATGAGACAGCTATTAGTTAGTATTGAGACAAAGACTCAGTTCAAACCCAGAAACTTGTGGCTCATTACACAGAACTACTGAAGAGGTGATGTGAGAGTCTAAATCAGACCTGTCTGCCTGCAAGTAGCCCTTGCACCAACCACTGCCCTGGGGACAGCCCTAAAACTGGACTCTCACATGTGTGGGGCCTGAGTCTGGAGAGGAGCCAGCTGGACCTTCTCCTGAGACGCTGACTCTGAGGGTCCCTTGTCACGAGCACTTTGAAGCCCTTCCTCTGTCCTTCCTATGGGTTTTCAGCCCTCTTACCAGTCCTACAGTATGGGTTTTCATACTGTCCTTGCATTCTAGAGAATGATAAAAGCAAACCAGCCAGATCACCAAGAGGTGAGGCAGCCAGCTCTGCTCCCTGGGCTGGGAGCATGGAAGCAAGGAGAACTGAATTTGCAACATGCAGAAGGCCTGTGTGTGGCTCCCAGGCTCTGCCACCCCTCTGGGTGGGGGTGGGTGGCAGGGTCTCCCACTTCTCTCCTTGTTTTTGGCTGAATCCCCAAGCCCCCTAGTGCTGAGCAGGCCTGGCAAAGCAGGTCCTCCAGCCTTGGCTTCAGTCTGGGGCCACAGTTTAAGGCAGAGCTAAGTTGTGCCACTGAATGAAGAGGTGGACAGAACCTTTAGCTGCTCTCAACTGCTGCCTCTTGGTGTGGACCACTGCATGGGCGACACTTGGGGCAGATTATTCTGTCAGCCATGATTCCCTTATCTATGGTTGCAAAGCAAGCAGGAGATTATCAAAAATGAAACTGAAAGACTAGGGATGAACGTCATCCCTACAAAGCACTAACAGCAGCTTAGCTGTCCAGAATCTTCTCTCCACCTCTGGGCAGCTCCAAGACCAGGAAAAAATCTGAGTTGTTCAAGAAACACCTGATTGTGTTTCAAATGAGCTAACACTGTGATTCGCACTCCCCAGTGAGCAGAGGCCCATCTGTGAGCAGGCACATGGGGGGGTGGATTGACAGTAATCAGCAGTCTGTCCACTGCAGTGTTTCTCTCAGTGAGAGGCCCTGGCAATTAAGAACAGGAACACAAATGACCAACAAAAGAAGAGACATGGTGGGACCAAATGGCAAACTGGAGAGTGCCAAATAAGTGAGAAAGATCCTTTTGGCCAGTGTGAACAGTGGCAGCTCCAACGTGGCCCACCACACTGCAAACACAAGTACCTCTGAGAGGAGCTTAATGGGAGTGGATGAACGATCTTGCAGTGCCTATATAACAGCCTGCAAGTGTCTGCAGCAGAAAAACTCACGTCCTGTGTTTGGGAGTCCAGGGTCCTGCTCGTTGCTCCTGACTCTGGTTGTGGCCCCCACCCCACTGCCTTGGGCTGCAGCTGAACTTCGTGGTGGCAATGGCAGTTGCTACTCGTTGACCTAAGGGCATGACTGCTGCCCTTCAGCCTCCCTGTCTTGCACTGACACATCCTTGAGAGGTAGGGCCTAACGGGAGGTGTTTGGCTTATAGAGGGTTCAGCCCTCCTGAATGCGTTGATTCCCATCTATGGAAATGGGGTGATTCTTAATGGAGAGACTAGCTGCCCCCAATTGCATTGTCAGCTTCCTTGGCTCTGTTTTGCTTCCTCTTTCACTACTTGTCTTGTCTTTGGCACTCCTATCCTCCCTCGCAGTTTTCTGCTGGGGGCTGAAAACTTGTAAACCCCACCCTCTTGGACTTCCCAGCCACTAAATGTGAGCTGAAGTAAACTCCTTTGTAACTTACGTGGTCTCTGATCTCAGGTCTTCTACCACTGCTGCAAAGGTGAACCAACTCAGTCTTCTCCCTATTTTCTGTCCATGAACCAACCACCTCTTTATTTCTCAGCAGTCCTCAGCAGTCACTGTGTCTCTTACAGTTGGGAAAGGAAGGGGTCTGGAACACACATTTGAACCCCCTTCCCCCAGTGCTTATGGCTGGTGCCCCAAGTAATAAGGAAGATCTGTCCTGCTAGGCTTCCAGAAAGAAACTCGAGGTGCCTTTGGAATATTTTGAGGAGAGGAATTTTTAAGAAGAACCTCCACACACATTCCTCCCATAGGGCTGTCCTCTCCCCAGTGCCTCCCTTTTTTCATAGGCTAGCTCCTCAAATAACCCAGCACAGCCATCCTGACCATCTAGACCTTGTCTGGCTAATCACCCTGAGTCCCTGCATCTCTCCTGGCCAATTGTTTTCCCTAAGATCAGTGTCCCACACTGCTCACGTTCCTTCTGAGGATGATGACAGCAACTGCACATAAGACTCTAGAAATGCCCGAGTGACTTAGCATGGACCAAAAGAGCTACTGGTAGTAGCCAAAATACATTAGTCCCATGGATGAGGCTGGAGCCTATGCTAGCATTTGTAATGGGTTCTGCCAGAGGTCAATGCCATGGGACTTCTAGTCAGCTAAACCAGGGGTCACCAGCTGAGTGCTGCTTCCTGTCAGAGCAGCAGCAGCACTCGATTCTTACAAGACCAAACCTACTGTGAACTGCACAATCTGAAGACTGAGGTGTGAGTGCCTTTGAATCATCTTGAATCCATCTCCAAGTCTTCTCCTTTTCTCCTATCTGTGAAAAGATGGTCTCCTATGACATCAGTCCCTGGTGCCAAGAAGGCTGGGGACCTCCAGTGAAGCCCTCACACCCCCCCTACACACATGGCCTCATTTCTTCCTTCCCTGTTCCTCCTCCCAAGGCTGCGCTGGTCCTTTCAAAGGTTCCTTCTGTCATCATGCATTCTTCACTCTGCCCTGCGTGTGGCACCTTCTGAGTAAGAAGGTTCTTGTGAGCGGGATGGTCATGGTGGAAAGCTGTCACAGAAAGCAAGTATGAGACTCCCTGAAAGCACAGAACTGGGCTATTTTTTTCCCATAGCATAGTAGACTGTGGCTGGGCTCTCGTCCTTGCTCTACCTGCCTAGACATGAGCCCAGGAAGAGCACCTCAAAGATGACAGCTGGCAGGACTGCAGTACCAGTTCTCATCAGAGGAGGTCAGAGGCTTGCTTGGCCATGCTCAGGCCACCACCACTTCCCAGCCTCTTCCCCAGAAGGTCCCCAGTGCTTGAAGTCCATTCCTAACAGATCTTATTGTTGCCATTTGCTTCCATCCTCACCTCTTTCCCCACAGGACCTCGCATCAGCTCTCTGGAGGTGCTGCTTCCCCAAGCGAGGAGAACACCGTTGGCCAGCCTCCCGCCCATTGTTCCCGTCCCCCCATCTGGCTAGCCAACCAGTCCCTGCCTGTGAGGTGTGAAGTCACTTATCAGCACGTTTCCCAGACAGGATGGGCTGGGACAGGGCTGTGCTGTCACCTACTCAGAGAGAACAAAGCCCCTCTCTGCTAGCCCCTCCCCAGCCCGCTGGGAACAGGGCCAGCCCCTTTCTGTGTTTCCAAACATGCCAGCTTCAATGACAGTTTTCATGGCGATTATCTCATTAAGGTCTTGGCCTCAAAACACCTTATTTATTGCGGAAGAAAAAAGTTCACCTTCCCAAGCAACTAAAACCCCAAAACTCCCCAAACACATACACATACAATATTGTTTAACTGGAACATTTTTACTTGTGGGAAAATATCTCCCGGGTCCCATGAGAGAACCCATCATCAAAAGCGTGGATTTATTGGATGGAGCAGGGACTCACAGACCAGATGTCCAGGTTGTTTCCGGGCCTTGTTTTATTTCCTTCAGTCTCTTTATAAGTCCATGGATGAAACCCCGGGAGCCTACAAGTTCCTGATTGTTCTGAATATGTTATTTTTCATAAAAATAAAATAAATCTTGCTCTCTCCTGACAGAGCAGGACCAATAATTGTAGGGAGTGAAAGGAACGGTTGAAATGGCTTGGGAATGGGTGGTGCTGTGGGGATTGTGTGACTCAAGCAGTAAACATAAAATAGTAACGCCCTGCCGCCTCCGCCGCCACCAGGGCAGATGGCTGCTGGGAGAATATTTATAGCAGATGCCTAGAAATAACTGTCAAGGGACAGCCTTTGGAGTAGGGCTGGAAAACAATGCTCAAGGTGGCATCTTGTTTAAGAAACAGTCCTGCTCTTCACTGATAGCCCAGAGGCTGAGGTCACTGTCACCTAGGAGAGAGCATTGGTAGTACTCATAGGGCACGCCAAATCCCACCTCTTGCAGCCCTGCACCACCAGATCTGTGATCCAGGAATTGAAACAGGAAGGTGAGTGAGTCAAGACTACTAGGAGATGACCTGGTCCATCTTGAGCAGTCAAGCTGAATCCTTGGGAGGGCCATGACTAACAGAGCTTTAGAGCAAGACCCAGAGGACACTCTTGTTACTAGCCATTGCACTGTGAAGGCACCATGCTGCAGGGGCCCAAGCAAGACCTGGGCAGAATAGTGGGGCAGGGTTGAAGTCAGGAAAGAGACTAAAGGAAATAAAACAAGGCCTGGAAACAACCTGGACATCTGGTCTGTGAGTTCCTGCTCATCTACCTGCCCCAGCTGCTCTGTGCTGCAGCCTTCATGGGCTGCCTGTGGAGAAGGAAGTCACAGTAAGTAGGGGATCACAGCACAAGGTCCTCTGCAGTATGGCTGGGCCACCATTGGGCCCCTAGGCACACATGTCATTAACTTGCTCCTGGAGGCATGTACCAAAAGCAATGAGTACCAAATTGCTTTGGTTGAGAAGAATACTGACCAGGAAGCCATCAACACTGGCAAATTCTAGCTTGCATGTCAAGTACCAAACAAAAACAAATGCTGGAATAAAAGGCTCTGAGAGCCAGATGCCATGAGTTCCAGAGCAGTCAAGTATCAAGGAAGGTCTTTACTTGAAATCTATTGCTGACACTCTGACCCACATTGAGTATACTTCAGAACTTGCCACCAGGACTTTAGGATATAAATTCTTAATCTTCAGATTTATTCAGGAGGAACCCCCCAGATTAAATATACAAGCTAATGTTAAAGGAACTACCCCAGGGCCCTGAATACACAGATCAATAAATGACCAAGCAACACCAAATCCAGGGACTAGGGATCAATTCTCCAGTACCACATTCTATGCTGGCACCTGCCCTTGGGTGCACTGAGCTGGCCATGGGGACCATGCACACCTGAAATCCTAGGACTGAGGAGTTTGAAAAAAAAAAAAAAAAAGGAGGATCACTATGAGATCTGAGCTGCATAGTGAGACCCTGTACCAAATACATAATAAATAAATAAATAAGAACACAAAACAGTTTTTAAAAAACTCCAAACATTAGAAATGATACAGAACTTCACCAAATATATAAATAGGAATTTGCCAATGGTTGCTGTATTGCATAATGTTGTCCTCAAATTAGTTGTTCAGATCACCAGATATAAGCATGTAAAATTGGAAAAAATATTAAAAGACATTTAAAAGGACAAGAAAAGAAAGAAAACTTTAAGCATTGACTGCTGTGATAACTTTAAAGAAAACAGCTACATAAAAAGTTGCTTTGGTTTCTAAAGATCGTCTTCTCTTGAACTAATTTTTTTCAAATCTCCATTTCCCTACTAAGATATTTTTCCATATCTGCCTCATTTCTGTAGGTGACCCAGAGAGAAGACTGGCATTTCCGTATTTTCTATGCAGCAGTAAAACAGTGTTTTAATCCCTAACTGGGATGACAAAGATTCTTACCAGCCCATGCTCATCTCTTTTGAGACACTCAACATGGCTTCTCTGGACAATCCTACTGCCAGCCCCATGTAGAACCCAGGCCCAGGGGCCTTAGCTCTACCCAGCGAGGCCTAGCTTTGTTTTATCACCCACTTCCCTGGGACTTGGGGAAGCTGCTTCGTGCCCCGACACACTGAGCTCTTTTGCAGCAAGCTGACCAGCAGAGTTGGAGTGTCTAGTGTCCCAATTGCCAATCTAAGCAGAGACCTTGGGTTTGCTGCTGTCCTGCAGGGACCCTTGACCACATAGGATCAGGGAGACAGTGACCATGTAATTGTTCAGCACTCAGATTCCCTAACCTCCTGAATAAGGGTCACACCAGCTTGCCCATTGACAGATACTAAAAGAGTTTTATTTACTACCATGCTGGATATTGTGATGCCCAAGACCAGGAGAGCCTAGTTTGCCTCAGTGTGGTAGACTGATGGAGTACTTTCAGCCAGCAGAGGCAAGGATGGGGTCAGAGCCTGGAGCCAGAGGTGGCTGTAGCCCTGTGATGACAGCCGCAGTGTCTCATTTTTGCTGTTTCTGGGTACGCAGCACAGAGCTCAGCACACTGTCATCAGTGTTCACTGAGTGTACACTTGAGACAGAGTTGGAGTTCTCATGGTGCCCTCCTTGGAGTGTTTGCATTGGATCACAGGGTCTCCACAGAATGGAAGACCCTATCAGAGACCAGAAGTTAGCAACACCCAGCAATTCAGAGGCACCTGGTTGAAATGGGAAGAGGGGTCTGTCACCAGATAGCTAGGTCCCAGGACCAGTTGGGGGCACACAGGAGGGGCCTGAGACCTCCTCTGGCAAGAGCAAGAGAGTGGTGGACACTGTTGACGAGAACCAAGACAGGACTGAGGCGGAAGCAGCTGCAAAGCATAGTTTGCAGAGGAAGGGCAGGAATCAGAAGCCATCCAGTCTTGAAACTTTCAGTGTAAGGTCAGGGTCAGTGACCTGACCAGGAAGGATGCTACATCTGAGGATATGGCTGGAACTAGCCCTCCTGTGTCCCATCTGCTGTGCCAGAGCTCAGGCCAGCTTTTGATGAACTCAAGTGGATGAGCAGAGGCATGCTGGCCATAAGAAGACAGTGTCACATCCTAATCTTGCAAGCTAGCCTCTTAGGCCACACGCAGGCCTTGGCAGGCTCTGCAAAGAGCCTTCTCAGTGAGTTTGCAAATACTTTCTCCCCCTCCAAACAGAATGCATGTAGGCTAAACACCAGGAAGCATATAAATAAACTAATTGAAAGTGTACTCCCTATGTTTTGGTGTCCTCTAATATTTGAAATTTTAGAAACTTCACAGTACAAAGCCCATAAAAGATTCTAGGCTTATTAGGCATGGTGGTATGTATCTCTAATCCTATCATTCTGAGAGGCTGAGGCAGGAGCTTCCCAAGTTCAAAACAAGACTGGGCAACCTCATGAGATCTTTTTTCAAAATAAAACATTTAAAAAGGACTGGGGATGGTCGCTTCCGCTTCCAGCTATGCGAAGATGCCGGCAGCCATGCCGGCCAAGGCGCTGTCAGGCACCTTGGCGCGGCGGGCGTGTGCGTGCAGCCGCAGCATGTTGACTCCGTCGCGGCCCGGCGCAGCCTCCCCCGGTCTGCTGCTCGAAGGTTCACCTCGCAGAGCGCTTCCTTTCCACCAGGGTATGTTCCTAAGACATCCCTGAGTTCTCCACCTCGGCCAGAAGTCGTTCTGCCAGACCCAGCCGAGGAAACCAAACACCACACAGAGGTCGTGAAGGAGGTAAACGAGCCGATCGCCACGGGCCAGTACGGCCGGCTCTTTGCTGTTGTACACTTCGCCAGCCACCAGTGGAAAGTGACCCCCGAAGACCTGATCCTAACTGAAAATGACTTAGATATCAAGTGTGGAGAGAGGATCCGGCCGGAGAAGGTTCTGCTGGTTGGAGCAGACAACTTCACGCTGCTTGGCAAGCCACTCCTCGGAAAGCATCTTGTTCAAGTTGAAGCTACAGTCATTGAAAAGACAGAATCATGGCCAAAGGTCAACATGAAATTTAAGAAGAGGAAAAACTACAGGAAGAAAAAAATTATCGTAAACCCTCAGACCATCCTCCGGATTAACACCATTGAGATTGCTCCATGTTTGCAATGATCACTAGTTATATTTAGATGATTACATTGTCTAAATTTAATACAGCTGGGCGACGGCACACACCTGTGACCCCAGCACTGAGACCGAGGCAGGTAGATCAAAAGTCTGAGCCCAGCTGGGTGTGGTAGCGCATGCCTGTAATCCCCACACTTGGGAGGCTGAAGCAGGAGGATCATTGTGAGTTTGAGACCAACCTGAGCTACAAAGTGAGCTCAAGCCCAGCTTGAACTGCAGAGCAAGACCCTGTCTCAAACAGACCGGAAAAAAAAAAAAAAAGTCTGGGCAACTTATTGACTTAACAAGACCCAGTCTCAGAATAAAAAAGACTGGGACCGTCGCTCAGTGTGAAGAGTTTAGGTTCATTCATTCCTCAAAATGGGGGGAGGGGGCAGGGCTGTAAAAATAAACTATTTTCCAAGAAAAAAAAAAAAAAAGGACTGGGGATATAGCTCAGTGTGAAGGCCCTGGGTTTAATCCCAAGTTAAAAAACAAAAAGGAAGGTCCTTGGCTGGGAAAGGGACACAGTGGTTGTGTGGGAAAGTCAGCTTAAGGACAGTGACATTGGAACCCTTGACATAATCATGAGAAGATACTCTCCTGCCTCCAAGAGGCACCACACACACACACACACATGCACGCACGCACACATACACTCACACACACACATGCATACACATGCACACACACAGACACTCACCCACACTCACACACACATTTTCGCTTGCTTATTCAAACACACACTCTTGAGGTCTCAAGAAATGAGCAGAGCCTACTTACACTCAGTAAACAAATTTTTTTAGGGCAATAAATGCATTTGACATTGACCTATATCACGAATATAAGAAGAATCCTCAGCATTGTGCTAGGAGGGGGTCGGACTGTGGATCTTGGTGCCTCATTTAACAAGAGCAAATACTGACCTTAAAGCTGCTATGGTCTTCCATTAGTAACCTATGGCAAAACCCATAGAAGGGTTTTAAATTCATAGTTAGAAGGCCTGGAATGTTTAATTTTGCTTGCCTTTGATTTTCCTTCTCCAGGCAGCCCTCTTTCCCTCACCATTCACTGCCACCTAGTGAATTTATTTGGGAAGAAACTAGATAGAAGGGAAATGTTGTGTAAAGGCAACCAGTGGCCCAGCCAGCTCTCAGTATTAAATTATAAGGGAGCAGGAGGAGGCTGGTGCTTGTGGAAGGGGCGTGCAGAGACGAGGAAATTGGACTGATGGGGAAGAGCATAGAAAGAAAGCCAGAGTCGAGCAGAGGCTCCGGGAAAGAGTAGCAAGCGAGAGTGCTAAGTGTGGATTGGACCGCTTGCTGCATGGAGCTCCACATGCTCCCTGTGACCCTGGGGACCCCACACAGAGCAGGGCACACTGCCCGACCTACGCAGACAGCGCGGCCAGTGTGGAGGAAGGGTGCACACAATGACAAGGCCTGTGCAGAAGCTCCAGTATCCATGTGAGACATCAAAGCCATGTTAACGAGGCCCCGGGGGGACCATCAGAGAAGTGAGGGGAGGGGTCATTAGAATGACTGCATAATACTGTGCAGCCACCTGCACCCCAAGCCTGTCTGGCTCAGTGTGCGCACAGAGGCTGACCTCTCCTCCACGGAGAGCAGGCTGCATCCTAGCCACCAGGCTGAGAGGATGCTTGCTTCTCCATCATGCACACTGCCTAAGGGGCAGCCTGGGTCCTGACTGAGGGAGCCCGGGGTGGCTCAGTCTTGTGCTTGTCTCGTTTGCACCTGCTGTGCCTCTCTGTTGGGAAAGACGTTGGCCCACTGAGCTTGGGGGACTCTGCTGTGCCAGGTTATGTGCATGTGTGGGGAGGACCCTCAGGTTGGAGGAGAACAGTTTGTGCAGTTTCACAGAAAGAAGCATGCATATTTGCAGTGGCTACTACTGCTGAAGTACGTGTGTGTGTGTGGGTGTGGGTGCACATGTGTGTGCATGTGTACATGATTGTGTACATATGTACATGTGTGTGAACGCATCAGTATGTAGCCTTGTGTATACAAGTGTACATCTGTGGATGTGTGTACCTGTGCACTCGAAGGGGCTGATGACATCAGGTCTCTTAGTGCTGTACACTGTTTTCGATGAGTGAGTTTTAATGACTGATAGTCAAGTTACCAAGGCTGCTTAATTCTGAAACCAAGACAATCAAGCAAGTTAATGCTTTTAATAATTCAATGAGACAAAATTTATACTGGTTTACTTTTGTATCCAGGAGACCGCTGACCATTCAGAAGATGACCTCTGTCCCCACATGTTTACTTCAGAGTGAATCTTCTCTCCCCAGGAACTAGTTCAAGTTTAAAAGATTCTGCAGGGAACTGGCTGCTTCCTGCTAGCCATCATTTTCACATGGAACACATTTGTCCCATTACAAAGATGGTGGTATAATTTGGCACCAGGCCATCCTCTGACTTGACGCCATCTATATTGTAATTTACAGTTGTCAATTGAATTGGAATGCTTGGAACTATCCATGGAGACATAAGCTATTAATAGCATGATACATAAGGAGCCTCAGCATATCACAGGGGACTGCTCAGCTTGAGTTATTTCATTCATGCACTCCTAAATGTGCTCTCACCCTGAACACTTTGCAGCCTCTAGGACTGCTTCCAGGATCCATTGCCCCAAAGTCATTGTTCCTATCTGTCATGATAGATCAAAGTCCTACCCAATGTGAAGTCAAGAAACAAAGACTACATGTAGGTCTTATCTCATATGCAATGCGGCATAGAATTAAGAACAGCCAGCACGCTTCCCATGCAGTGACCAAGGTCTCCAGGGCTTAATTACACGGGGGCCTCTTCTGGAGTTGGTGGTCCTACCCCACAGCAGGATGTAAGGGCAAAAATGAAAACAGCCAAAGCCCTCCCTCTCCATGGGCCAATAAACTGGAAGAACAAGAAGACAAAAAGATGTCTTTTATACCCCTTGGATTTTATTTACTCTTTCAGTTTCTGACACTACAGAGACAGTACAATGTTTATACATATGACTCTGATTTATTTTACTTACACTATGGTCTGTAGTTGTGAAGGAGAAAGAAATTGTTCAAAAGGAAAGAATTGGGATGAGGAAAAGGAGAAAAGAAAGAATGTAGGGAAAATATATATACATAGAGAGATATAGACATAGATAATATAGATATATAGATATACAAGATAGCTAAGATAATTGTTCTACTAATTTCTATTAGTTTATTGAGAGGAATAGTTAATGCTTAATTGTTTGATCAATTTTGCATGCCAATATCTGATAATCTGAACAACTACTTTGAAGATGAAATGCAATAACAATGATAGTTAATTTCCTATCATCTTGTTTTAAAATTCTGTTATCATTTATTGCTCTTTTCTTATTTTTTATTCTTGTTAAAATAAAAAAGTAAAGACAAAAGGAGGGAAAGTTGAAAATTAGAACACTGAACTTGGATTGATAAAGGCTATAGCAATAACCCTCACCATTCTGGCTTTAGGAAAGGCACAAAGCTTCCAATGCATCCCTCCAGAGCTTGCACCCTGAATGTAGTCCTTGCCAGTATTTGGAGGTGTGGCCTTTAAGACAATTACGTCACAGGAGGCAGAGCCCTCACCAATGGGGTTATTGTGCTTTTAAGAGATCCCAGGGCAATTATCCCCCTTTCCCTTTCTTTTACTATCTGAGGGCATGCAGAAGGGTCTTCACCAGCCTCTGAGCCAGCTGGTGCCTTGATTCTGGCTTCCTGGCACCAGAACTGTTAGCATTACATTCCTGTTGTCTCTACATTTCCCATCTAAGACATTTTGTTACAACAGCAGAATAGACCAAGTCACTTAAACACATTCTTTCATGGCAGTTCTTAGGTAGTGAGAGACTCTAAGACAACCAGATTATAGAATGTGTAGGTCGTTGGCTAGAATCTGAGCTTCTCACAAAAATCTAGGCAACCTTGGGGAAAATAAATACACTTCTCAGCATTAGACACTTGACACTAAGGTTATGAATCACAAGTCACTTAACAATGAGAATAAACCCAAGGCAGTTGATTTGCACAGAGCCCAGCCCTCCTGGTTATGAAGATCCATGGAGTCCTGCCTACAGGTTTTGCCCAGGAACTACAGTCTTGGGAGAGATCGCCAGGTGGGGCTACCCAGCAGCAACGCAACCTGCTCAGTGGGTTTTTTCCAGTATTTGCACTTTTTCCCATTCATTGAAGAATAAAGTATTATCTGTGGACATCATGCAATGTGCCACGGATTCTCCTGCCTACTGGTCTGGTCTGGAAGAAAGGTTAGAAATACAATTTCAGAAATTTTTATTTAAATAAGTCGTAATGAAAAAAAAATTAAATTTATCCTTCCTGATTATATGAAGACTTTTGTTCTTTGGTTGACAAGAAAGGTTAGGGCCCCAAGGAACACTAAACACCATTGCAGTGACAATACACTGGTATGTGCCCAGCTCAGTGAAACTATGCTGTCATTGGTTTAATACTAATTTCCATGATTCTAAGATTATATACATGTACCCACGTGTAACCAATGTATACTAATGAAAAACCTATTAATTCTGATTTGCACAACAGAAAATTTCATGCCAAAAGCTAAAGAGCTAATATATGACACACTCAGAATTAAGATTCACACTTCAAATGGCTTAATTCCAAGTTTAATGACCTTAATTGTTAGTATGTCTGATGTATTTGGTTATAAATATAAATTACTTTCTGATCTCATTTTTCTAGTCCTAGAGAATCTCACTGGACTGCTACTCGAGTGATCTTCAAACTGGTCATCCTAAGATCCTGGCTCTGCTCCCACAGAACCATCTCTGTAACTACCAGTGTATTCTTAAAATATAAGTCATTGTTCTTGCCAATGTCCAAAAGTTCTCAATGGTTTCCCTCACTTGATTGATGAAGTACGTACTTCTGAAGATGGTATCCAAACACCCTGTCATGCAGGCTTGTGGCTCACTGATCCCTAGAGTCCACCTGAACATCTCTGATCAGTGTTCAAATGGCCTTGAGTCTAGGCTCTGCCCTGATTTGCGGGCCTTCCCTAGAAAGTACAGGACAGTGGAAGTGAAAATAGCTTTGGAGTCAAGTGGACCTGAATTAGAACACAGCCCCTTTGCTTACCAGAGATGAGACCTTGGCTAGTTGTGTGGTTTTCTAAACTTTGTTTTATTCATCTGAAAATACCCACTGCTGGGAACATCAGAAGAAATCACAGGGGCATCGCACTCTGCGTAGCTCCTGGCCCATTGTATTCGGGAGTTAGGGACTTTGACTCTTGGGAACCTTCTCACTTTGTGTCCCAAGCACATGGCTCTGTCCATGTGGCCTCCACTCTCAAGCTCCTGAACTTCTGCCTTCGGATAAGGGTGGCCTATGCCTTGAAGCAACAGCACATCTCTAAAGGCAAGCTGCCATCCACTCCTCGTACAGCAGGGCCCAGGGGTATGCTCTGTCCTGCTTCCATCCTCTACCTTTCAGTCTTCCTATCAAAGTCATCTCATCTACCTTTGAGAAGCTCTTTCATCAGATACTTGATAATCATTCAGGTCTCAGCCATCTGTAGAACATACGGGAAAAATAAGACTGCTTTGACTGAGTTTACCTCCAACCCAGAGGCTGCTCTGCTGTGGGGGATGATGAGATGCAGGTGTCTCCCCTGTTACATGTATTTTAAGACACAAGCTGCAAAAGAGCTCAGAAGAAAGCTCAGAAGAAAATGCAGGTTGGAAGAGTCTTTGATAAGACTGATATCAAGTCTTCTGGGATATACACTCACAAAACACAGCTTCGTCTCCTGGGGAGAGGTAGCTTGAACAGCGCACTGCTCACTCCTTATTGACCAAGTCTTTCATCATACAGGTACAGCAGGGCACAGGTGAGGAAGCCTCAGTTGACCCTCACAAGGCCTGAGACATTGGCTTGTGTTGGAATCTTCACTTTAAAAATCTCTGGGGGCCGGGAAGATAGCTCAGTAGAATAAGTGCTTGCTTGGCAAGCACAGGATCCTGAGTTCAATCCCCGGTACCAGGGGGCGGGAGGGATGCTCCTGTTTTAAATGGGCTGGCAAGATAGCTCAACGGTCTAAAGCGCCTGCTTTGGCAAGCTTAGGTAAGCTCTCAGGGACCGCGGTTCGATCCCCAGCACACATGCCGTGCCAGCCCCTCCCCCAAAAAAGAGTCCGTGATGCCTAGCGAGACGTTGTAATAAATAAATAAAAATAAAAATAAGAATCTTTGGGAGTTACGGGATATTTTTACAAGAAAGGATGACACAGTAAGCTTTCCCTTGGCTATCATGTCTCCTGCAAATTTTTAAAAATCTTAGACACAACAAAAATCTGAACTTCAAAATCTTACTCAATTAGATGATTTTGGCTTCTGAGACAACATTATTAAGTCTTAAAGCTAGTGGGAAAAAAAATCCCACAGAAATATACTGAAAAGAGCAGGGCTTGCACATTCTCACTTTGGTGTGTAGCCCTTAAATAGATCTGACAACATAATTTTTCAATATGATACGCAGGAAATATGAAATTAGCTCCCAATTATATCTGGTACAATGATTATGGGCCAGGCAGTTTCATGCAGGACAACCTGCCACAGCCACTTCCCTGATACTTCGCTTTCCAGAATTTGAAAGCTAGCCTCTAGGAAATGAAGAGCACTTTTAGAAAGTGATTTTTAAAGACTCTGAAGAAGGGGCACAGGCATTACTTAATGTTCTGCGTGGGCGTCATTCCTCCCTGGCATCCTGGCCTGAGCCTCTGCTCTTGTGACCAAGTCACAGGAAGAGCGTTGGCCAAAGCAGGTGGTACTGAAGCTAATGTGGCAGGGAGCTCCAGTGTCAATCTCAGCACTCCTTATGGTTTTAAGTTCCAAAAGGAGTGCTTTGATTGGATCAGCAGGACCCTCATCTCATTTGAAAGACCATACAAATGCATCCTCACTCCACTGTGATCTATAACTCATCCTTGCCCAGTGTTGTTTTAATGGACTTTCCTGAAGCCGGCAGGAAATAAACTTCTCTCATTTCTTCCTCACTTCATCTGGAAGGCAGCTGCAGAGTGTGGACTAGGGACACAGTGATGGTAATGGGCTGCAGAAAGCCAGAGGCCTGGGATGGCTGGAGGATCTCCGGGAGTCCTGGGCTGCCCTCCTGAAGGCTGTTGGCTCAGCAAAGAGAATAAACATCTGTCCTATTTGTGACACAAATAACTAGTAAATCTTACCCAGAAATGCAGCTGAATATAACCCTAACCACTCTAATTAGTGCTGTCCAAGGATCAGGTTCTGATTAGGACCTAATTGCTAATCTAAGGCAAACCCTCTGAGGGACCTCCCCTCTCTGGGACAGTCTTTACTACGGTGGTTACCAGATGGTCACCAGATATTTGTCCTCCTTCCATCTCTCCCTGTCTTGTGTTCTCCCTTCCTCCCTTCCTTCTCCCACCTCTCTCTCCTTCCCTACTTCTTTCCTTTTGTTTTCCTCTTGTTATTTCTATACTAAAACCAAGACGTGTTTTTACCCTCCAAACTCCAAAAACCCACACCAAAACGAAGACTTATACTGACCGAACACACTGAAAGCTATAAGAATTACAAATCCTCAGCACTTCTTATTAGGCTAAAGACAACTAACTATAGACACAAGAAGGTAGGGTTCCTGGGCCAGTGAGATAGCTCAGTGGACTAAGCAACTGCTTTGGCAAGTTCAGGGACCAGAGTTCGACCCCTAGTCCTGCATGCTATACCATCCCTGTCCCCAGGGTGCACTGAGCCGGCTGCCAAGTCCAGTTGTGGTGGGGCATGCCTGTAATCCCAGTGCTGGGGAGCTTGAAAACAGGACGACTACAAGTCCAAGCTGTGTAGTGAGATCCTTTACCAAATACATAAATGAATTAAAAAAAAAAAAAAAAGGTAGGCTTCCTGTTCTGCTTCGTTGTACACAAGAGCAAACATGGGGAATGGCAAGGTCCTTTCTCATTTTATTTTCTGTGCTCCAGGTTCCCTCAAGTTGAACAGGAAGTGACACTCGCTTCCTATCTTGAGACTTTGGCTGCCAGCTACATAAAGCCAAGTATCCGCTAACACAATTGCTTCAAGTCCAGGACCCTAACTTGTTTTTCCACACAGCCTTCATTTGCCCAAGATACTCAGCTCCCAGAAAGGGAAGATGATCATTACTGGTTGGCTCTTAAATGTCCCCTAAAGGTTCCGATGCTAACAGCTGGTTTCCCACCTGGGTACCACAGGAGGTATAGGAAGCTGTAGGAGGTGAGAACTAGTGGGAGGAAGTCAGGTCACTGGCCCTGGGCCCTTTTGGTCTTTTTCACTTTCTTGTTGTCCTGAGGTGAACAGGTCTTCTTTCCTACACACTCCTACCACACTCTCCTGTGGTACTGGGGTCCCAAAGCAACAGGACTAAGTGACCATGGAAATCATATGGCCAGCCAAGCCAGTCCTCCCATTGGCTGAGTACCTCAGGCATTTGCTAGTACTGGCATGCTAAGCAACAATAGCTGTTCTTGCTCTTCTCTGAGACTTGATGGTGGACCTACTTAGTCTTGTGCCCAGGATGCTATATCCAAGTCTGAGCTGTGTGGAAAGCTGAGAAAGAGAGACCACTATGGGATTTGCCCTGACCGCTGTCATACCCCGAGTGCAAAATGCACAGGCTGAAGGATGGAGAAGTGCTAGTAGCCGACCACTAGGGACCCAAGAAGCTGGCGACCTCATTTGGCTCAACTTAGCGCTAGGGTCTTGCTCTCTTTACTCCTCCTGTGAAGAAAAAGCAAATCCTCAGACTTTAAAGATTCCACTAAGTGCAGGGTGGCTGCTGTGCTGAGAAGTTTGTGCAGGGAAGGGGTCAAGGGCTCTGGGCAGGCTCACAGAACTGAGCTGTTTTGTGAGGCTCTTCCATCTGCAGGCAGGACCCCCGCATGCAGTCTCGCCCTGACCTTCACACAGTGTGTGCCGTCCCAGCCCTCAGTCTCGGCTTGGGGTTCGCTTCCCTATCTCTACATCCTGGGGCCTGGTCCTGAAGGGAACATAGGAAAAGTAAAGAAGAATTTCACTGTCACTTGTTTTCTTTGGGCCTTAGGATACCCACAAAATTCACTATGGTTTTATAAGCTTGATATTCATATATTTAAGCAATAAAATCCAATGTGTTAGGTATGACTCATCAATAGATAAGAATATATTATATAAATTAATGTATTGTCATTTATAATACAGTTTATCTCTATGAAGGGTGGGGACTTAACGAGAGCAACCATAATGCCTTTCTTGCAGTTAAACAATTTATTAATGTTATCAACTAGTACTTAAAATTCTTCAGTTATGTGTGTATACTTTACAAGTTCTTTATTTGAAACAGGATCCAAATAAGGCCTGTAAGTAAAATCAGTTTTTAGTTGTGTGCCTCAGTGCTCTTTCATCCTATGAGTCTCTGCTCTGTCTCTTCCTTTTTCTTACAAGCCTCATTGAACATTCTGGGTCCTCTGGTTGTGTAGCTTCCTACATTTTGGTTGGGACTGATTGGATTTGTGTGGTGTCAACTCTTATCCCTGGCATCCCCTGCCCAGATTCCAGCTTTGGTAGTGTCTCTTCCTATCCAGAATTACAGTGTCTTGCTTTCTCTTTTTTCATTTCTTTTCAGTGAGAACCGGTATCATAATTGGGGAAGTAAGAATAATAATTACTACTGCACTGGTTGTTTCTAGGAGCTTTTAAGAGACTAAACTGGACATTTGTGTTTTACTTTAAGCATAAATTAAGTCATAAATTTATGCTAATATTTCTAATTTTGATTCAGGATAGAAAGTGTCTTTTAGTCCAACAAATCCTTCTTTACCATGACAAAAATCTGGGTCTCAGACATACCAAACATTGTGCTCATTTGCTCTTCATACCATATTCACAAAATAGCCTTAGAACAACTGAGCACAGCACCCTTGCCTAGGAATGACTGGCAATACTTTAACCTTTGGGGGGAAAGGTTATCTTTGTCCTTCTAGATTATGTAATCTATAGTTGACTTGAATAGTTCCTTTCTGTGAGGTTATTCCACCAACTGGATACATACTTAAGCTTTTGTTCTCTTTTTTAACGTCTAGGTGAAATTTATTTAATGCTAATATCGTAGTAATTATATAACATTTTACATAATTTTAAATCCATAAAACAAAGTATAGTCAAAGCTCACAGCTTCTTTCACGATGTCACTTATTCTCTCATTTTCCTAACGTAACCAACCACTCTGTGCACACGTGCACGAGTGTGTGTGTGTTTGTGTTTGTGTGTGTGTGTGTGTGTGTGTAACTGGTACATTTGCTGCATTTTAAAAATATAACTATTTATATCTTTTTTTCTAGAAAACAGTGTGCACTTCCCCGCTGCACTCTCATGTGTCACGACACATCCTAGAAATCCTTCTGCAGTGACATGCAGAGAAGCTGCTCATTCCTTTTCTGAGAGTCAAGACTCCTTCATGTGGTTGGACCGCAGTTTGTTTACCAGACACCAACCAACAGGCAACTGGGTTGTTTCCAGTTGCATATTTTTGGCTATCATAATGAATAATCTCATGGATATATGTTCACGTATCTTTGCCAATCAAGCTTAGGAATAGATATCTAAAGTGGGCCAAAGGGTACACTACAGATGCTATTTTGCTATGTATGTTGTCAGATCCTCCTGCTGCAGGGATGTACCATTTCGTGTTCCTACCAGTGATTTTGGAAAAGCCTAATTCTTTGCCTCATCAATAGTTCATTGCCAGCCTTTTCAGAGTTCTGTGCCTCTAATAGTGAGAAATGGTGCTTCAGAGCAGCTTGAATTTTAATTTCTCTTATAGTGAGATCGGGCCCTTTGTTATATTTCAGTTCTATCTTCAGATAAGTGTGTTTAAAAACATGTCTTAAATTAGACAATTTAGTTTTAATACAAATGTTGGATTTTGTACAATTAATTCCATGCACCTGAGCTGATTATCCAGAAAGCCTTTAAGAGCATCAATCACAGAATTTGTCCAAAGTCCCTCACACACCATGACTGAACACTTGAAGAGGTTCAGTGTGGTCTGGAGCTCGAGCCCTCTGCAAATGTGGGTCAGGTGACTGGAAGTGTATAGATTGGAACTGCACCTTAATTAACACCCATGGCGACTTTCCCTGTTATTCTAATGAAAATCGTCCCAGCATAAGCCTTGTACCTCTTCATCAGGGAAGGTAATCAAATCAGACAGGCCTACTTAGCAAAAAAAGAAAGAAAGAAAAATAGATTAAAGAACTCCTTTGTTTAGAAGCACTCCTAGAGGAGAAACATACCCATGCCACACTCTATGGGGTCACCTCACCCAAAACAATGGAAGATAAAAATATGCCTCCCAGGTTTGTGCTGAGGAAAGGAGCAACACTGAATTCCTGGAGGGCAGGAATATACTGAGGCAGGAGCAAGAGAGGAGAGGCTCTCTAGGGCCTCGACCACGTCCAGTGGGAAGGTAGAAAGCATGGAGCAGAAGGCCCGTGTAGCCTGTGGCCGAAGCCCCTGGTTTTGTGGGGTCTTCCTGGATCTCTGTGGGCCTCCTCACTTCCCACAGCTTTCTGATGAATTCATAAGGTTGACCAATTGGCATTTTCTTTATTATATCCAATTTAGCACTTTATTGCTCATATCCAATCTTGTATTGATCTGTTTCTCCTGCCAAGGCTGCCGTCTTCATTTTAACTGCAGGGGTCCCCAAGGTTTGATAATGCCCAATATTCCAAGCTTGCTAGCCTTCAGAATAGCAGGCATTCCCGCACTTTCTGGATTGAACAACACATGTGTATCAGGGAGCTGAAGGATGAATAACAGCCTCCAAGAACAAGCCTCAGAGGCGACTGGTCAAGAGCCCTAGATTCTGGGTCAGGATTCCTTGAAAGGCTGAAAACGAATCATTCCTTTAGTCTTTTACTCAGCTCTCTAGTAAGCAATCTCCAGTTTCCTTAACTCTGATGAAAGTTATAAAGAAAATGAGCTGGGCCCTCACCAGCTTTCCCAACTCTCAGGAGGCTGAGGCAGGAGAATCTCTATTAGCTCAAGGCCAGCTTGGGGTACAGGTGAGACCTTGCCTCAAAATACCAGAAGAAGAAGAAAGTGACAATTGTGCAAAGGAAAAGAAGAAAAGATGGGAAATTAAAGTTACAAGGGAAGTAAAGAGAAACATCCTTGTTTCTCTTAAAGAAAGCAAAGGCAGTGTGCATTCAATTACTGAGCTAAAGTGCAATGGCAATTTTTAAAGTGCCCTTACGTTTGAGTTTATTCTACTGCTGGAAAATGAAACTTAACTCAGTATGCTTCTTTTGTGTATAAGCTGCCAGAAAATTCATCAATGATTATTGTAAACTGCTTCATGTAAGGGCCTAAAATTTTCACTATTTCTGCTTTTCACAAAATCTTCCTCCATTGCTAGATTATCTATGTTCTCCTTAAACCATTGCTGACAGCAGATTTTATGTGAAAAATTTTGTACACACAAATGCTGCTGCCCATCATATGCATGAAAAGGACTTGGCGAACCAAGAACTTTTTGTCTAAATTAGGAGGAGGTGGGGCCGGGGAGATGGCTCAGTGGAATAAGTGCTTTCCTGGCAAGTATAAGAGCCTGAGTTCAATCCCTGGTTCCGCCAAAAAAAAAAAAAAAAGTAAATTAGGAGGAGGAACTGGTTCTTAAAAAGCATGGAAAGAATTTACGAGAAAGGAAATGAAACAATGATGCCAGGATCAAACTGGAAATGAGGTGCTGTGGATATTCCTGTCTTTGAAACATGAGGAAGTTTATAAACTGCAAAGTGATATGTAAGTTCATCTCTTTTTTAAGTGACATAAGAGCAGAGCAACAATAAACAATGTGGACAGCAGAAGTGTGCATCTATTATTTTAAAGGGATAGGATCAGAAGATGCTCCAGAGAAGGGCCATGTGGCCGCTGGAGACGCAATCAAGATTGAAAAGTAACTGTGATCCCTTGGTTACACTGAAGGCCATTCTGTGTTTATTTTTCTAGCCATTGTTAAAATGGTTTTAATCTGCCAAACAGATTAAATCCTCAGAAGTCTCTCCTAAATATTTTTTTTAGGATTATTTTTATTTTTTGTAAAATACACATGAAACAAAATCTGGCATGTTGACTGTTTTCAGTGTGTGGGTCGGTAGTGTCAAGCACCTTCACTGTATACAATTCACCTGGCAAAACGGAAGCTCAGTGCCCATTAATCAGTCTCTCTCTTGCCTCTTTTCAACCCCAGGGCCACCACCATTCTGCTTCCTGTGTCTGTGAATCTCACACAAGCGGAGTCAAGCAATATGTGCCATTGTGACCAGCTGGCTTACCTAGCATGCTCCCCTCTGGGTGTGCAGGGAATATTTCCATTCATTTACTGTCTTTGAAAATCTGAAGCCTCTGGGCTGGGTTTCCTGAAGCTTAGAACCCCAGAGTGATGGGATGACGTCGAGGCTGAGATGTGGTTGCAGGTGCTGTTGTTGCCATGGCTGGTTATGAAACGCCCAGATGTTTAGCCCAGGATGACTATCCCCGCTCCAGGGACAGAGGGACCTGACCACACTACCTGGCCCAAGCACATGGCTCTGGACTGCACCTTCTCATGGGACATTTACTTTCTCACCACAACTGTTGAAAAGTGGCACCTGCCTGTGGCCTATGGGATATCCAGCAATAATTCAGGACCAGGGGCTTAGGCCAGCTTCCCCATACCCAGGCACTCTAGATCACAATTCCTTTTAACTGTTTTCTGTGGGCTCTCTTCACTGTGCACAAGCTCTTGCCTCCAGATACAGGCAGATCCCCCTTGTGAGAGGCAAAGGGGCAGCCTTACGGCCATTGCGGAGCCTGTGTTGGTCCTTGCAGTGGGCAGAAGAGGCCTCTGAAGCCCTGGGCCTGGCTTCCTGGTGCTTTGCAGTGAGCATGAAGCTACCACTCCAGCCACAGAGAAATTTTCCTTTGCTGCTCTCGGTTCTCTGTGCTTGCATCATTCTGAAAACATTTGTAGATCCACTTAGGTCTTTCTGAGGGCTCTGCCTAGTAGCAGCTAAACCTTACCTCAGTTGCTATGAACTTTCCAAATGCTACATGCTCCCAGATGCGAGTAACCACATGCTTAGAACTCACTCCCACTCATTTCCAGCCAGCAATGTACAAGAGCCCCAGGAAGAGAGGGGGCCAACATGGTGACCGAGACCCATAATCCAAGGCCTATGGCCATCATTTAAAGGTGGCTGCTCAAGTTCTTGCTGAGAATAAATTTCTTTCTCCACCTTCTCTTTTCTTGTTTTTTCTTTGTAGTACCAAGGAGGGAACTCAGGGGTTCCTATGTGCTAGGCAGGTATTCCAACAGTAAACTACATTCCCAGCATTTTTATAATTTTTTATTTTGAGAAAAGATCTTGCTACATTGCCCAAGCTGGCCTTGAGCTTGTGATTTTCCTGCCTCAGCTTCTGAGTCAATGAGATGACGTGTGTGTGCCACTAGGCTGGTGATTTATCCCTCTCTTTAAATATAATTCTGATAGGCCAATTTTCCCTTTTTGTTCTCAACCACTCAGAGCCTGAATTTAGGAGCAATGGACCCACAAAAGGTGGAGAGGAATGACCTCTGGACAGTCACAGGAGGCGAGTGCAGCAGGGCAGGGGATGAAACAGAGAGAGGACCATGCCCTGAGCTCCCGCCAGCAGAGGAAGGGGAAGGAAGATCGGCAAACACCCCCTTAAGGTTGACTGAAAATTTTTGGTGGCATTTAAGAGGCAAAAATGCAGTGGAGAAATCTGAGTATCTAGGGGTAAGCCTCTTACAGAGTTTCAGAATCCTACAGGTCAGCTGGAAGATGTCTCAACCTGCAAAATCTTTCTTTAAGCTGCTGGGATTAGCACATGCTGGGGTTCAGCACAGGAGCCAGGACATTTGTGCACCCTGGGTGCCAAAGAGCAAGCTTTGAGGAGACTTGCTGCCTCTGGAGGGGACTTGATGGCAGTCCCTGAGCACCACAGGAAAACGAGTGGAGTAGAAGTAGAATAGAAAGTGAGATAATAAATGATCACTCTTTACCGCAGATCACTATAGTTAATATGTGTGTAACTCACCCCTCTCTGTGAAAGTCTCTTAGACCTACTGCTTTCTAGGCATGGTGCTGGTTCCTAGGGATATGGTAAGAATCCATCCCATGCTGGTTGGCAAGGTAGGGGATCTCAGCCTTTGAAATCAAGTTTGTATTTTATATAAATAGCACCGTCATGGATTCAGAGTAGTCATACCATAGTGGTACAGTGGTCATGCGTCCTGTGCAGGCATGAAGGGGGAAGCTCACTGTTCCCTAATCATAACCGATCCACAGGTCCCAATCCACCCATGCCTGAGTTCTTAACAGCTGATCTCACAGATCTCCCAAGCTGTATGGGAGGAAAAAAAATGACTGCTCCTTTATCTAGTTAGCTGTACTTTGGCTGGTCTTCCAATTTTCTTAACACAGACCAACATATTGCTTACGCACATGACTGTTTTTTTCTGTCTCATAGACAGCATGCAAAGCTCCTTTACATCTTCTCTCCGCTCTACCTCTGATCTATAGCGTCTCTCCTTAGATGATATTTTCTGAAAGCAACCTTACTGATAATAGGTACTCAATAAACAGCTTTGAATAAATGGCCAAAGGGGAGTTTGTAAATATCACCCACACTTATGAATTTCAAAGCATTTGGGATGATAGTGACACTATTCAAAGCACTGTGGGCCTGAGTTGTTTTCCTCCTCAGGCCTGCTAAGCTTCTGTATGGTGCATGGTGGGGTTGGTTATGAAAATGACAGGCCCCACCTGGAGCTGACAGAAACATGGGACGTGTCTGACTCTGGAAACACGTGCACCATCTGTTAAGGACACTTGAAAACCATCTCGCCAGCTTATTTTTCACCTTGAGTCAAGTGAAGAATGCACACCGGTGGGTGGATTTTGCATGTTCATTTCTCTGTTAAGATCAAATTGGATCCACTGGAACAGGTGGCATGAAAAGACTTAAACAGGTGTGACGTCCTTACATTTTCCACTGAGCTGAAAGCTGATACGGAGAATCCTCTGCTGCTTGCTTGGATTATCACCCACTGAGCTCTGGTGCTACAGAGCCAGAAGCCCTGGCACGCAAGGTGGCAGAGGGGTGACAGAGGCCTCCTGCCTGCAGGTTGTGGGGTGAAGCAGTTTCCATGGCCACAGAACTGGGCTTTCTTCCCACTGAGAGACCTCACTCACAGCAGCTTTGAAAACAAGCAACAAGCTAAGGAATGCCTCACAAAAATTCTTGCCCAGATTACCGGCCCTTGCATACAAGACAGTCAGCCCACAACAGCATCTGATTGTCACCTATCTGAAAGAATTCGCTGCCTTTGGAAGAGAGGAAATGGACATTGGCCTAGAAAGACTGCATTATCCTTGAAAGATGGATGTGGCATCCTTTCACATTAGGGCTGGCTTCACGCTGAAATTACGAGGACTCCCTTTCTCACTCTGGTTTTCATTAAAAGCATTCCTCCGTGGCCTCCAGGAGAATGCGCCTAATGGGCCTGCTGTGCCACAGACCACAACTGGCTGAGCGCTCTGTGATGCATGTTGCAATCTATTGCTGTCCTTCCATGGAGGCTCCTTCTGTGAGGTCCTACAGTCACAGAGAATGCTGGAGAAACCTTCCTGGAAGATGCCTTGGCTGATGCAGGCTCAAGTGCTCCTGAAGACACTGGGAGCTGGGAAACTGCCCCGCATGCTAAAATATATGCGGCCAACCTTCCCCTCTCCGTTCTTCAATTTCAAACATGTGCATCCCTCCCAGGGCTCTCCTAGCTCCTCCCTGATTCCATGCATGTAGCCAATTCCAAAGAAAATCTTTGCACAGGAAACTTCCACGGGAGACCCAGACTCACTGGACTGCTTTCCACTGCGAGGAGAAGGCAGGAGCCATGGGTAGGCAGAACTGAGCAGACTCCCAGCTGTACTTCCCACTCAAGCAATATGTGCTGAGAATAAAGAGAGACCTTTGAACAGCTGGTGAGGTGATCCTGGCTATGAGATGAGTCCTCTATGGACCTGGCAAAGTGAAAGTCTGCTGGCTTCTTATCATCAGGGTTGCTGCCTCCTGTGCCTGAACATGGGCAACCCCACTTTCTAGAAAATAATGGGGAGCCCTGCTTGTGCCTTGGGAGCTGCTGAGCCTCTGAGGTTCTATGGGCCCAACTTAGTATTTAGCTACGTCCTTGCTGAGCACCGTGTTTCTATGACTTCAGATAACGAGCACTTGCTTTTCACCAGTAGGGCCAGACAGGGGGACCACATCCCAATGTCAGCATCTCCAGGTATGAACATACAGCTTGGCTCCCCATGGGATGGAGAGAAGAGAGGAGAAACACCAACAACAGTGTGGACAGCTGTCTCCCAGAAACCATCCCAGACTCAAGGGAGCACTGTCAGGGTCCACAGCTGGAGTATCTATCCTTGGCCTGGGGCAAGGCATAGATGCCCCAGAAATTGAAGCAGTTACTTGTATGCCCCCCCCCAAAATTGTATGGCCCCTTCCAGATAGTGATATTTGGAAAGAGTGTGAAATTGCCAAAGATATTAAACTTCAAACTACTCCACCAGTTTTATTGAACACCTACTAAACCATAATTGTTGAATCAAAAGCCCAGGAATCAGAACTTTAAAAGGATCCCAAAGAGTTGAGTCTAGAGTATTCTACAGGGCCATAACAAAAGACACCACAACTGGTGGTCTTAGGAAAAATGGAGCCACTCTTGGCAACAAAACAAAAAGCAAGGAGCTTGCAGAGAGCAAGGGCTCAAAGAGCTCTGTATTGGCTGAATGGAGAGAACAAGAGTCCCAGGCCCTGGCCCGAATCTGTAGCCCCTGAAAGCTGGGAGAAATAGACAGCAGGCCTAGGTAGAGTGGCCCCTGGCTGTGTTGCCTACCTGTCCTTAATGCCTTCTTGCTGAGTGGCTGCTGGCTGGGTTCTTGAGGCCTAAAGGCCCTGCATACCGTGGGATCTCATGTCAGTGGGTTCTCACTCAGTTTTGCTGCCTCTCTTTTCCCTGATATGGGTGCTAGACCCAGGCCTTCCAATTGGTTGTCTATGCCCAACACATGGAGACAGGCTGGTGTGAAGGAGCTTAGGAAACCAGGCATTACCCTTGATGGCAGCAGGAGGTGGCCCTGGGATGGACATGGTGGCATCCTATGCAGGGTGGGGTTGGCAGACGTGCATCAGAAGCTGTAACACATGGGCCTGCTGTGGGCCTTGGTGTCCTTGGTGCATCCAACCAACAGTGGATCCAGACACTGTACTTCCAGAATACAGAACCCCAAATCCAACAAGTCTTTCCCTCTTGGGTGTTCTGTAACCTCTTGGGTAACCTTCTTCACAACATACCTCCCTGCTTCACAGCCACCCAGGCATGTTTCTACAGCAAGGACCTAGTGCTCCAAATGCAGGAGACTTGTGCTGAAGGACATCTCAGTTTTCAGGGGTGTGTGTTGCTGGCTTGGATGGCCACAGGCAGTGCAGAGTGCCATAGAAGCCTAGGCCGAGGAGCCTTCCAGTTCAGCCAGATATTGCTCATCCCCACCTGGGTGCCAGGCGCTATGCACAAAGCTGCTGGGAAGGAAATCAGCAGGGGCATCCCCAGGAGGAGAGTAGGCCAGAAGAGGGGCTTGATTCTCTCCAACAAAATGCAAGAGCCCTCCCAAGCCAGAAGAGGCGGTGTGGCCACTGCAGGGGCCAGAGCCAAAGCGTGGCAGGGAGAGTCCAGGTGGATGAGACCGAGGGAGCCTTCTGGTCGGTGCAGCGGCTGTGGCACAGCTGTCAGGGCCTAGAAGGCGGGAGAGAGTGGGCTGGAGTGTGAGTCCTTGATGTGCTGGCATCACGCTCCCTTCCTAAGATGCTCACCTGGAAATAAAGCCCGGGCTTGTGACAGTGACGTCTGCTGTGATGCATCGCACTGTTTTCGAAGTGACTAAGGAGCACGGTGAGGTTAGCACAATACCAAGTTTCAAAGCAGCCTGCCACTTCTGCATTCAGAATGTCCTGTGATTAATGGGGGCTTGTGGCCTGACAAATGAGAGGAGGTGACTTTGCCTGGGCTGCTATCTGTTCTGATTAAATAATTAATCACTCTCTAATTACAAAGGACAGAACCCTGTACCTGTCCCACAAACCTTTGAAAGGACACATGGGAGTGGTGACAATTTGTTGCAGCCATGGTCTCTGCTTTGCAGAAAGCCCAAGACTGAGGGGATGTGAGGAAGCTGCATATCCCTCTGCTAAGTAATGGGGTCCTAGGGCACAGCAGGTGACAGCTGTTCCAGGAGTGTGAAATGCGAGTGAATTTTAAACAGCTTGTGCATTCTCTCTACTAGATTTTAAAAGATATCTATGTGAGGAAGCTCAGCGTTGCTTGGTCTTGGCCAATGGTGTGGCATGCACAAGTGTGGACAAAACTATTTGCATCTCTTCCTGCAGGGATGGTCCACACCCTGAGTCCACTCCCCCCATCTCCTAGGAGTAAGCAAAGCAGCCACTTTGAATTCAGTACCCTTTAACTCCATCACTTCCTGACACTACCACAACCCACTAGTATCTTAGTTTCCAAGCCAGTGTAGTAGCAGTCACTTTTCTGTTTGGGGGATGAAGTTCCGACATGCCCCTCCTAAAGAGGAAGGCCCAGCAGTTTTATTCCATGATTGCTTCTGCTCTAAGACAGAAACACAGAGGAAGAACATGGCAGAAGAAAGCTGCAGAATACACTGTGGCCAGAAAGAGTGTGCCGAGGAAGAGTCAGAGAGTGGGGCAGGGGCCAGAGCCGGGCCGAGCCCCTGTAGGGACGCTCCCTCAGCCTGCTCAGTCGCATCCGAAGTGCGCTTCACTGAGGGCAGCGTCCCTTGAGCCATCAGATGTGCAGTGCAGGAGAACCATCGCAATGAGCCTCTCTGGGGCTAACCATAGTGGCCTTTCTCAGACCGTTGACCATCATAGTTTCTTTCCTTCCTGGCTTACTCCTCTCCCCTGCCTATTTGATTGTCACCTCCTGGCGACATCTCCTCCTTGCCTGCCTGGTACCCTTGTCCTATACCGACACCCAGCCCTGTGTCTCAGACCACTCATGTTTGAGTATCTACCCCATGTTTCCCTAGATGCTGAGTTCATGTATTTATTGAATGAATAAATGAACGTATGGGTGAGTACATGAATTTCATTCTTTATTCAGTAAATTATTAATTCACTGAATGAATAGATGAACCACTGAGAGCTAAATGTTACCAGGGAGTGCCACAGAGACTGCTGGCTGCTCACTGCGCCTTATCCCTATGCATTCATCTACTCTTTCCTCTACAGTGAGGGTCACGGTGGGGTGCAGAGAGAGATAGTGCAGCCTACATGTAGCTGAGGGGCGGAGCACAGGCCTGCCAGCTGATCTGACTTTACACAAGTGAGAACTAAACATCTACCCATTAATTCACTGACACTTAGGCTTTATCTCTCAGTGCAGCTAGTGTCGGTTGAGCTTCACAGAGCCCCTGTACCCAGGACACGCGCCTGTGCCTTACAGCACTGTGTATGATGCTATGGGTAGACACACAGGCCATGGCGGGCAACTCTCCTCTCCTTCCTGGCTGAGCAGTCATGGGCTCTAAGGGCAGCTCACTGGGCACAATCTCTGTTGTACCCAGACTGGGGGTCTCCACCCTCCCTGTGCATGGAGCCCCCTGGAATCTTGTTAAAACACAGCTTCTGACTTAAAGGATCCAGGTAGCCTCAGCCTATAATGCTGATGTGTCCCACAGATAACAGCACTGCTGCTTAGCCTGGGCGACACCTAGGAAGGCCAGAACTTAGGGGCAGATATGGAGATGGGCACACGGGGCAGGCTTGGGATCCCGGCACTCTGGGAGGCGAACCAGGAGGATCACAAGTTCAAGCCCAGTGACTTAGTGAGAATCTGTCGCAAATATAAAATGGCTAGGGATGCAGCTCAGTATGCTCAATGTCCGGTACCACAAAAATAAAACAAAATAATAGCAGCAGCAGCAGCGATGACAACAGAAACAGCTACAACTGCAACAGGTCAGCTGATAAATGAGGAAATGCGAGCTAGAGGTGGGAAGGGTGTGGCAAGATCCCCGAAGCTGTGCAGGGTCAACAAGGACCCCCAAATGCAGGCTCTGTTCTCTCTGTTTCTGAGAGAAGGTCTGGGGTGGGACTTGAGGATCTTTGCCTCTAACCAGTCAGGGTGATGTTGCCTCCCTCCACCCCCACTCCTGCCATCACTACCAAGCTTAGTCCCAGGCTTTTAAGTCACACTCCTCTCAGAGCCCTTCCTCCATGCAGAAGTCTCCCATTGGCTAGAAGTCTGTGCTTTGGAATCAGGGCTTTGGCCCCTGTTCCTGGGGGAGACCCTTGAGCACTCAGGAGCCAGAGTTTCTTTCTAATACCATATTGCTCCTAGGTCCTTAGGAGTGACGCCTCCAGCATGCTCAGGGGGCACTTGGGTTTGGTCAGACCTAAACGCAGTGGTCTTCACTTCATTCAAGGAGTGCCCTAAGTCCTTCATACCCAGGCTGGTTTTTCCTTTCCTTTGGTGGTGCTGGGGATCAGGCCCGGGGCTCTTGTGTGGCTGGCATGTGCTTTGGCCATTTTGTTCGCAGCTCACAGTACAGCCCAGTTACTCCTGCAGTGCCCTAAGGAGGACACAGAGAATTCTCTACAGTGGGACCAAACCCACACTGCTATTCTCCCACAACCTGTGCAGAAAAATAAATGAAACCATTTTCTGATCAGATAGTACAAACACCCTCCCTGGAGAGACTCCCTTCCGAGCATAGTGGTATGGTCTGGTCGGACCAGAATCAAGGGACATAGGCCTGAGGCTCCATTTTCCCATCAGCTCCATTTGTGACTTGATTTATGTGTACATGCTGGTAGCACACAGTGATGGCATTCCTTGTGGGGAGTCGGTGCCTGTTCATAACACACAGTAATTCCTTTTACTTCCCCTTTGTTTCTCTCCGTCGCCTTCCTCTCTCCACCTATCTCCCCAATTCCCATTCCATCTACAAAACAGGGATGGCAGCAGCTGGTCTGCGTGGTTACTGCAACAATCAGGCCTCAGTGAGTTCCCCTCCTGGGGCTGGTTTAATTGCATGTGTGACTTCAGCAAGGTCCTTTCCTGAGCTTTGATTCTCACAATAACCCTGCCTGGCAGCTGCTATTATCCCCATTATACAGGGCTGAAAACTGAGGTTCACATGGAAGTAAGTGATCTAACTGAACTAGGATTTAGATGGAGGGGTCTCTGACCACCAGACAAGACCCTATCTAACATGAGATGTTGCTTTTCCTGGGTTTATTTTGCTCATCTACAGAAAGAGGTTTAGGTGGTGCACAATCCCTTTGTTCTTTGTTTGCGCTCCACCGTGGTGGCCCGTGGCAGGACCTGTGAGCTTCTCAATATGACGACAGGCTGTATTTGGAGAATGGCAGGCAGGAGACTGAGCTTCCTCCAATTGCATCAGTTTTTCAGAGCAGGAAGAATGAAGCCCCATGCAGGGCTATTTCCCAGCTTCACCCTCACAAATGAGTTCTGAGAAAGTAAAGTTAATGAAGCAACTCAGCTACAACCAGAATGCAGTAGAAGCAATCAAGTCAGGGGCTGGGGGATGGTTGCCATGACGTTTGGAAGCTTGCACCCTGATGGCTGTCTTCACTATTCCCTCCCTTGATTGATGGCGGGTTGCCACTCTTTCCTTGTAAGCAACAGCAATAACGATATTAAACAATTATAAGTAATATCCCCTCTCTGCTCCCCCATGGCCTTTGCAATATTATTTCAGATCTGCTGAAATAATTGGTAGCCCATTAACAAGGAGGAGAGGGGAGGCCCCAGCCTTCCTGAGTGGTGCCCTCACCCAAAGACAGCAAGAGTGATAAGCTTCCTCGTAGGACTTGGAAAGACCCCCTGATGAAAAGCCAAGGTTCGCACAGGCCCACTCTGCCATTAAGGAGCATGGGAGGGACTTGTCTGGGAAAGGGTGCCAACAGCATGGGAGAGCTGGTGAGGCGGTATTTCGTCTGCTCCCCAGGTAGACAGCAACTAGCTCTTGCAGCAAAGCACAGCCAACGTGACATTTGCAGTTCTGCAGCTCGCTCCATTAAGTGAAGCAAATATTTGTCCATCTCTTGATACAGGCATCTGCCATGAGAGATGCAATTACACACTTGTATGTGACTAAACACACACACATGCATGCACACATGCCCACGCATGCACACATGTGCACACACACACACACACACACACACACGGTGACAGAAGCACAGGCACCGCCTATGCCACCTCAGAGCTTTCAGGCCAGTCGGGAGGAAGTGCAATCATTAGTGAATCCATCTGCTGTGTGACTGTGGCTGGCACAGAGCCCGGCACTTTGTGGGGGACACAAGCACAGAGCAGAGATGAGCTCTGTTATGGCTTGTGTACCCCAAAGCCTCAAGAGGTCCTGGGCATGCTTCCCACAGGTGGGGGGTTCTAGAGTTTGTGACTGGTTCACTGTGTCACGCTGGGATTTGGAGCATGAGTGCTGCAGCCCTACCAGGGCAGGAAGTCTATGCAGGGTGCAAGGGAGAAAACGGAGCGCGTGTCCGCCTTTTGCTCTTGTTGCTGTCGCTGTCTTCCACCTCCGTGAACAGCTGCCTCTCAGCTGTGCCCCCTGCCTTGGAGCCAGCTGCTGAAACTCCTACAAAATGTGAGCCATATGAATCTTCCTTTAATTTTGGGCATCATGTATTTTGTCCTAGCAACAAGAAAAGTCAAAGGCCGACCAAACAGCTCAGCAGATTAAAGCACGTGCAAGCAGGCACAGGGGACAGAGGTTCAATCCCCAGGCCTGCCCTGCCCCTGGGGCATGTTGAGAGGGCAACTGAGACTGGTTCTGGTGGTGCATCCCTGTGATCCCAGCTCTTGGGAGGCTGTAAACAGGTGAATCACTACAAGTCCAATCTAGTAATGAAACCCTGAACACCCTATAGACCTTTTCCTGAAAAGAAAGAAAGAAAGAAAGAAAGAAAGAAAGAAAGAAAGAAAGAAAGAAAGAAAAAGAAAAAGAAGTTAACTAAGACAAACTCTGACTCCAATTTATGAAACGGGGTATGGAATGCCGCATGGAAAGCTTTCTCAGAGAAATTCCAGTTTTCTAGTGTTTTCTGCTGTAGCAAATGGAGCCTCCATTGATCCATCCAAGCTAGAAAGTGAGGCAATCACCTTAGGACCCTCTTCCTCAACCAGGACCAGGTGACCTTCCCTGGTAGCCACCTGGCTGTTTCTCACACTTCCTCTACCTGCTCCCCCAGTATCTTCTCTCAGGATGAACTCCTGCAGTCCTGGGGCTCTGGGGAGCTCCTTCCATCTGCATGGACTGTGTCACCCCTCAGCCCGATGGGCAGCTCAGGTCCTGGGTACTTCCTGGGCCAAGGACAGTTGCCAAACAAATGCTTCAAGCGGGCAGTATAATCAAAATCTCCTGAAAGGGGTCTATGTGGCTGTCTGTGCAGACTGGGAGTTTTTAGGAAGGAAAATGTTTCTTGGGGGGGAGGGGAGAAACTGAAAAAATAAAAATAGAAATACAGCCTCAGGGAAATGGCACTGGAGGAAAAGAAGCCATCTGTAGTAACTTGCCGTGCTGTATATTTATGGCAATCCTTGCCTTCCTGCAGCCCCCACACAACTGTCACTTAAACATTAGACAAAGAAGTGCATGGTGGGCACTGGGGACAAAGAAGTGAGCAAAGTCTGTGGGTTTTCTTCCCCTGCAGAGGGTTGAGTGTGGCTCCAAGGAGTGGCCTTGGTCACAGAATCACATCTCAAAGGAAAGTTCGGGGAGAGCCTCATGTGCCTCCCTCCTGAGGAGGAGACAAGCGACAGGGTTCAGTGGAGACTTCTGGAGCTGCAAGATGTCTCTGGAAGATGCCTGGGAGAGAGGTAGAGAGTATCTGGCCAGCTGGAGCCTCCTCTAAGGATGGTGGAGACCAAGGTCTCACTCCTAAGTGCCACTGGGGCCCTGAGGCAGTCAGCCCCAGCCCTAGCCCGTCCTACGTACTTATCCCTTGAAGGCTTTGGTTCTCTTTTTTGCTAAAGCTACTCTGAGTTGGGGCTGCTGCGCAAGTCCAAAAGCAAGATAACTGCTCCTGGGCCCCCATCCAGTGAGGTGGACGGAAGCCTGAGGTATCTGGGGAAGGAAAAGCTGGAGAGGGGACTCGGAGTGCTTCCACCTCTCTGTGCCTCTATGTGTTTATCTGGAAATTGGGGTGAGGAGCGTATCACCTCTGCCTCCACAACTCTTCACACAGCACCGTCTCAGCCTGCTCCCTTGGGCCCTCTTCTGTAGCTCTCTGCCACATTCCAGGTGGGCACTTACTGTGCCTTCAGAATGCTGATGCTTTCTTCTCCCTGGATTCCCCAGGATGCCCCTTGCTTAGTTCAACTGTGGGCTGTTTCTTCCTATGGAAATCCAACCATCCCCCTAATTAAAGTGAAGAAGAAGGAGAAGGGGAAGAAGAAGAAGGAGGAGGAACGTAAGGTAGCCTCAATTTCATCGCTATAAACTCTTCCTTGATTCCCCTAGGCCCTGGCCATCTTGATTCTTGGACCCATCTCTCCTGGCATTTCTTGTCTCCTGCTTTCTACTCCTATATGGCTACAGAAAGACACAATTTCTCCCTTCTGCTCCAAGTTGAGGGTGTCAAAGGCCAGCTCCCTTGGCATTTTCATCCCTTCCCAGGAGTTCTGGGCCCTCCAACCTGATGCAAATGTTAGCTGTTTTCCTGTCATGATAGACAAGCTTCCTTGTTTGTACATACCATTTCATATTGCAACTGGATGCCTCCTCCTCTAAATTCTCTGCTTTTACATTCTGTGGCCCACACTTCGGCACAGTAAGTCTCCTAGCTGTGCAATGAGAACATGCAGGTGGCACCACGTGGACCGCAAAGCGCTGCGGGCACATTGAGTGCTGTCGTTGTATCCCCACTGACATTGTTGTCGTCACTGCTGTCACAGCTCACAGCGTCTCTAGCCCTCTTCTAGCTGACTTCATTTTGCCTGGGCTGCCTCCTTCTCACTGGGTTGCGAAAGGTAGGGAGATAAGGGTTGTGCATAACTGTTACTCAGGGTGGAAGGCTCACTGGCCCCATGGATTTGGTTGTCTTGTTGAATAATTAACCTCCTTTATGCCAGCAGCCAGTGCAGAGCAAAGATGAGGGGTTACCATACCGTACCCCCAGGGCTAAATTACTCCTCCCTCTCGTAGCTTCTCCACACCCAGGTAGCTCGGACACGGTAGGACACTGCCATTGGTGGGCGGCCCGCATCTCCGTGGTTTTCCCTATTGCTTTTTCTCATTCACCACCGTCGTGAATGGCATTATGCTGTATCTAGTTAACAATCCAAGGAAGAAGCAAAACACAAAGCCGTTTTTCTTAATTCATTTGATTTAAATCAAGAAAACAAAAACAGTCCCTCTGAGAGCCTCGGGTGTTGCTTACTGATTAAAAATGGCTAATAATTTATAACAATGGCATCACCATTCCTAGGTATCTGTGAACTGTAACAGATTTTAGAGTTGTTCATTTCAAAAATTAGCTGCAGGCCACAAAGAGGATCAATACTAGAGTGAAAGGAGCACCCAAAGTAGAGTCTAACTCAGACAATGCCTAGCTAGGAGAGAAGGTCCCCAGGCAGACTCTGGAGGTCGGGGGAGGCAGCTCTAAAGCAACCTGAGGTCAGCCCTTGGCCAGCCAGGAAAGCCTTGTAATGCTCCTGCCAGTGGGGTCTTGTCTGGGTCACACAAGGTCATTATCTCAGTGTCCTATTACTGAGTGACAAATTCCTGTCCTTTCATCTTTTCAGCACTCCTGAGGAAAAATCTGAAGTGTAAGATAGGAACTCTGACCTTTGAGTAATATTAATAGCTTTCATTAACACCCAACAACAGACCAGAAGTTCATAGCTGAAGTTGGCGAAGCTCCTTGCCCACATGCTGCCAAATTTTCCATCTCGTGGGCAGCTGGCAGTGGCTTTCCTTGGTCAGAGCGGAGGGGGAGACCTCCCTTTGTGTGCCTTCCCTGTGGCAGCCTGCCCCCTTCTTTGCTCCCTGTGGTCCCAGAAATGACATCCCCCCGTGTCCTCTCAGGCTGAGGTCCAATTGGTGGAGTCTCCTCAGTGCCTGTGCCTGGCTTCCTAGATCTTCACACCAGAATTTCCTTCTCCCTGGGCCCCTGTCCTCCATCAATCTTGAGACCACTTCCTCTGTGACATGGGGTTTATTGCCGAAGGGTTTATTGGTGTGTAAACAGTGCTTCTGAGTGCTGTTGTTGTAGAGCCTAACACGTGGCTGCTCCGGTGGTTTTTCATTTCAGTGTGCAAAGCAGTGTGATGCCTATAACAACTAAATATTGCTCGTAGCGGAGCAACTGAGGTGCAGGCGTGGCTGCGGCAGTATCCGTATGTATATTTTTGTAAATACGTGTGTATTTGTTTGGCATAGAGAATATGGCTCTGTGCCTTTGTTTCAAAACTCCTTAGTTCCCAGCTCCTATTAGGCTCTGGCAGCTGCTCAGCCCGCGATGAAGCCTCCACAATGCCTAGCGTTTGCCAACTCAAGATCAATCTGGAGTGCAAGTCAGAGCCTAGGCTCCTGCCCGAGTTCAGCGTGCCGATGTGCAGTCTCAGCAGCCGCAGTTGGCATCCGGGTGCTGGACAGGAAAGGCAGAGTCTATTTCTTCCAGAAAGCAAGCAGTTAAATTCTCACCTCACATCACCGTGTCCTCCTATAATCAGCCCTGAGCTCCATGAGCTCCCAACCACAGCATGTGTAATGGGGAAGTCAACCACATAAACCCCCAAATTATACTTCCACAAGAATGAAGGAAACAATGAATTACAGAGTTCACAAATCTCCATCTAATCACAGCACACCCAAAATACCGGGATAAGCAAAACCACCCCAAGAGAGGCTGAGAGGCTGGCGAAGCCTGGTGTGCTGTGGGACAGCTCCACGTGGATGGAGGGAGGATGGGGCAGAAGAGAAGCAGCTCTACTGGCTGCTCTTCTTAGTCAGCCTGAGTCATAGCCTAGCCGCTCTCCTGGGCCTCTGTTTAGTGTCTTCCCTGGGACAACACTTAGCCTTATGATGAAATCCAGCTTAGTGTCACTGTTTGGAAGCCCCAGGAAAAGACCCAGACCCCAACCCAGAGTGGCCTCACACCACCGCGTGTCTGTGGCCCGGCTGCATGGCTCCTGCTCATGTGAGACATTTGAGGCTCTCAGCTGAAGCTCTGGTCTATTTGTCAGCCCTTTACAGGAAATGCAAGTGACACAGCGCCACATCTGTGCTCAGGAGACAGAAGCAAACAAGAGCGAGCACACTGATGGACAGGGACTTCACTGTGCTTCACTGACCCGAGATGTCTCACATCGCTCTCCAGCAGGGCTGACGAGAGGCCTCAGTCTGGGAGCTGGCTGTGAAAATCGCACCTCTCTGCCCTTTCCTCAGAACCACGACACTGACCTCCTCACTCCTGCTCCAAACGCCTCAGCTCCGCTGCCCAAGTGAAGACCCTGCTTGGTCTGTGGTTGCCCTTTGGTCCATAGTCACACAGGCAATTTTCCTGGAGCAGTGGGGCGTGAAACTCTCACATACAGCACCAGGCAGGAGTCTGTGGAGAGCTATGTATTTCTCTCCACGTCGTTCCCCAGGTGGACTGAGAAACACTGAAGGAAAAGGAAGGTAGAGGGCAAGGCAGGGCAGGCTGTACTCCTCTCCAATGTCAATGTCCTGACCTGGCCTTTCCCACTGGACCCTGCCCTTCCTGAGTCTCCTGTAAGCAACTGGGAGGTCCACCTGGCAGGCTTCAACAGGAGGAGAAGCAGGAGGGAAGCCGAGGGAGCAGCCTCTGCCCCTGCTCCTCTCCTCTGCTGTGAGTTCTTTCTCTAGGGATGGCAGAGGAACTCGCACACAGGTGGGCCAGCCAGGCACCTGGGACATGGGACACACCCAGGCAGGAGTGGGGCCCAGAAGTAGGCCTGCTGGGAAGAGCCGCCTGTTGAAAGCCATAATGACAACACTATACCACGGCTCAGTGCAATCCTGTCCTGAGTCACACTGTGGGTGGACAGAGACCTGGCCTCAGGCATGGCCAGTACATGAAGACCTTCCTCCTTAGGAATCTGGGCCATTCGTGGCTTTAAGGAGATCTAGCAATAATATTTTCTCACACATTCTAATCTGAAAGACAGGGCAGCCTCTCTGAATCTCTGTCAGGATGAGTTGGTCCTATTTCATTAGGATAAGGGAAAATCAGCACAGCTTAGGTAGGCAAATTCTTAACTAGCTTCAGACATGGTGGTGGAAGGGAGCACCTTGTTGACTGAAGTGGTTTCAATTTAGCAGATGATGGGTGGGGCCGAGGTGGAATTAGGAAAAGATGATGTCTTTCCAAGAGGTGCTTAAAAGATTCATTGGGTTTAGGGCCAGGGCCTCTAAGTAAATACTGTATTCCTTAAAGCCTGTGGGCTCCCAGTATAAATATGGCAACTGCAGCTTGGGTATAGAATTGAGACAGTTTTACTTTCAGCACCATACTGATGAAAAGGGAAGAGTGAGGCTGTCATTTGCCCACACAGTTTTGTCCTGCTGGGGCAGCACAATTTTTATCTCAAGAATAACAGGACGGGGACCGGGGAAATAGCTCAGTAGAATATGTACTTGCCTGGCAAGTGCAAGGGCCTAAGCTCCAAACATATACAACAGGCCCATGCCCTGCTGGCCCATGTGGGAGGGGCCTAATGACAGTCTGGGCCAGCAGAGTGCAGTAAGCCTGTCAGTGACTGCCAAGGCCTGGCTGACAGATGGGCTGGTCTTTCTGCAGCAGGAGGAAGGAACCGAATTCCCTACCTACTCTCCTCTCTCTTGTGTGCCATTTTCTGTTTGGAGAAATGGGCACCATAGACATGGACTTCCTAGGAGCTCCCTGTATGGTCCCCATTAAGCTCATAATTTCAGAGGACAAGGGGCATACTTCTAGCTCTGGAATTCATACACTGTTAGTACCTCCACAGGAAACTCAGGTGGGAAGTTAGAGTTTATTGGAAGCAGGTCATGCTGGGCAGAAAGAGGGGGAAACAAGACTCTTTAGCATCTGATGCAAGTCTGTCTTGGGAAGCCTATGCACCAGGCTGCTTTTTTCCCCATTTGTACTGATGGCTAGAAAATTTAGAGTCATAGAGTTGTCATGCTTTTTGATATACTAGTTTTATTTTGGGTTCCATTTACTAATTTCCCTTTGTCTTACTTATTCCTATTCTGTTGTACAAAATCTTCCTGGAATAAAGCTTGGATAGATTAATGAATGGATGAATGAATAGATAGTTAGGGGGGTGAATGGATGGAAAGTCATAGAGACAGAGATATAGATGAGATGAAGATAGGTCTGGACAATTAGAGAGATAGAAAAATTATAAAACACCACTGTCTGTTAACAGTGGAGGCAAAAATAAAAGAAAAATTACCCTGGTTGGAGACTCATAAAACATGGTCACAAACTCTCTATGGCAGGGGTCAGAATACAATGTCCTCTTCAGTTATATAAAAAGAAAACATATCCAGCCCAAGCTCAGGCCCAGTGAATGTGGGGGTGAACTCCTGCGCTCTCTTGCACTGGTTAGATCTCTGCAGACTGAGACCAGGCCAGCCCCTGAGAGAGTCCTTCTGCCGAATTCTAGGGACCCTTTCTGCCCAGCTCTCTTGCTCTCTTGGGAAACTTTCAGCCCTCCAATCTAACCCAAGCCCCTGTGAGTGTGGGGGTGAACTTCCGTGCTCCCCTGTGCCCCCTGGCCAACGGCACAACAGAGGGGCACCACAGGTTCACTTCCAAGGGCTGCAGCATGAAAGAGCCGAACACAACAACTAGATCTAAGCAAAGCATAACTGGATAAACTCAAACTTAATAGATCTGCATCTGAATTTCAATAGATGCTAAGGTTATAACTGCACCAAAGCTCTACACCAAAGGTCAGAGGTCAGCGCTATACAAAATGACAAAGAGAATAAGCAAAATGCAATCTCAAGGCCTCCAGCCCTCCCAGAACAAGTGCAGAAGACACTAGCTCAGCTGAAATGTATGAATTAATAGCATTGGAAGTAAAGAAACAACAGCAGAAATGTACAGAGGAACTCAGAGCAGAATTAATTTCTGGAACAAAAAAAGAAATCTCTGAATTCATAGCATCAGAAGTAAAGAATCAAATGTAGAAACATGTGGGAAAAAACCAAGTGCTCACTCAGAACAAGCACAGAGGACACTAGCTCAGCTGAACTGTATGAATTAATAGCGTCAGAAGTAAATAAGCAACAGCAGAAAGGTATAGGGGAACTAAGAGCAGAATTATTTTCTGAAATAAAACAAGAAATCTCTGAATCCGTAGCATCAGAAGTAAAGAATAAATACAGAAACATGGAGGAAACCCAACCTGGAAAGAAATCTGCAGTAAAAGAATTAATAGCTGCTTCTAAAGAAGACATTGATTAAAAAAAAGAGAAAATTAGAATAATGACAGATTCCTTGAATGAGCAATACAGGAAATGGATCACATGAAGCAAAGTCAAAGAGATATAGAGGAACTTAAAATCTCAAACACAAGCCTGCAAAACTGTTTGAGTGAAAGTGAAGACAGAGTTTCAGATCCTGAAGAGGCTTGTGCAGCTAGTGAGAAGGTCAGAAAGGATCTCTTAAAAACAACTAGGATGCAAGAAAAAATAATCCATCACCTGCAAGATGATGCAAAGATAAGCAATGTGAGAGTAGTAGACATCAATGAGAATGTAGGAGTCAATACAAATGATATAAAAAGAATATGGGCTGAAGTAATAGCAGAAAACTTTCCAAATATGAGGAAACAATCTGACATTCAGGTAGCTGAAGCATACAGAATGCCAAATAGCTTCAACCCAATTAAAAACACAGTGAGACATGTAATAGTCAAGATCCCAGAAATCCAGAACAAGAATAATATCCTGAAAGCTACTAGAGAAATGAAGCAGATCACATTCAAAGGAAAACCCATCAAAATTATGGCCGACTTCTCTTCACAAACCATGAAGGCAAGAAGAGCATGGCGCAGAGTTCTTCAAGTTCTCCATGAAAACAAATTCCAGCCCAGACTACTATACCCTGCAAAACTTTCTTTCAAGCTTGATGGAGAAATGAAATACTTCCATGACAAAGAACAACTAAAGAATGTCATGATAACAAAGCCAACCCTACACAGACTACTGAAATGTTCTAGAGAGGGAACAAAATGATCACAACTCTACCAATGAGAACAGAAGGAACCCACCAAAAATGTCAAAAAATTAAACACAGGACAAAAAGGAGTAAACAACAGCAAGTAAATAACATGACAATCATAAGTCAACACATTTCAATTATAACCATCAATGTAAATGGACTCAATTCACCAATTAAGAGAAGTACATTGTCACAGGGGATTAGGAAACAAAATCCAATAATATACTTTATATAAGAAATACACTTAACTTATAGAAAATCATAGGCTGAAAGTTAAAAGATGAAAAACAATACTACATGCCCCAGCACCTCAGAAAAAAGCAGGAATAGCAATCCTGTTCTCAGACAGTCTCAACTTCAAACCAAGAAGGATCAAATGAAATAAAGAAGGCCACTATATACTGGTTGGGGAAAAAATTCAAGAGGAAGAGGTAACGCTCATAACTACATATGCACCAAACACAGGAGCACCCAACTATATAAGACAAATCTTAATGGACATGAAAAATCTAATATCCAATACCACAATCTTAACAGGAGACCTTAAAACCCCCTAATCTCAAAAAGATAGGTCAACCAGACAAAAAATTAGCAAAGAAGTAGCAGAACTGAACCAGAGCTTGGAACAAATGGACTTGGTGGACATATACAGAGTGTTCCACCCAACCACAGCTGAATACACATTTTTTTCAACTGCACATGGGTCATTTTCTAAAATAGACCACATACTAGTCCATAGGTCATGTTTAAGGATGTGCAAGAAAACTGAAATTGTCCTAGGCATATTATCTGACCACAGTGCAATGAAGCTGGAAATAAATGACAAAAGAAAACAGAAAAACTCCCTAAGTACATGGAAATTAAACAACACCCTACTCAGCAATCAATGAGTCACAGATGAAATTAAACAAGAAATTCAACAATATTTACAACTCAATGAAAAAAGAGTTGCGGGACTGATTTTTTTTAAAGCACCCTTTTGTTAGGATTAGAGGCTTTACACGTAAAATGCCATTCTCTTTTCATAATATTTTCACAGGGAAATATTTTTAAAATAAGAATTGAACACAGTAATCATCAGTGTTCAAGAGAAACTTCAGCTTTCAAATTCATGGTTTCAAGTTCTCAGAGATAAGGAGTCAAGAGGTGAACTCTGAGTACTTGACTAATTCTGAGTGAATCTGGTCCCTCCTTTACCCTGTCTGCTCATTCAGCTCCAACCTGAGCCTTGCCTTGCCCTGTCTAGCGGGATTGTTCATGGTTTTCCTGTCATCTTGCTTCAATGAGTCCCTGGGAACTAGTGAATTTCATGGTGTTCATAATTACATTATATATTTAGTGAGGCAGTGGCAAGAGCTCAGGTTGGGTCAGGAAGACAAGGCCAAACCCAAGTGAACCCTTTCTGTAGGCTCAGGGTTTCACCACTTCCATGCCAGGTAATTTCTCATGAGTACCCTCATTCTCCCATTCCTCTCCCATACCTAACACGTGCTGTTAATTCCAACTCAGCAGGAGCTACACCTTGAGTGAAACCACCCAGGGTCTTGCCCGTCTTTCCTCCACTGAGCAGGTGCACACAACGACGCACATTCATGACATCTCTCCTCTGAGAAGGGTCTCACTGCTTGGGCTTTATTCTCCTTCAAGTGAAATGTATTGAGCATCATTTGGGCCTTTATTCATTAATAACCACCTTCCACCGAGGGAATAATTCCCCGTCCCCTAAGGAATGTTACAGTGAGATTCTGAAACAAGGTGCGCAGTCTACAGGCATAGCGTATAGAGCTCTTCTCATTCTGCTGGGAAAGTCTGTGCTTTGAAGTTGGGAAGAATGACAAAAAGGTCCTGCATTTGACTAAGTGAAAGCTCTGAGTTGGTTTCACATCCCCCTCTCTTTCTTCCTTTCCCATTGAGACTCTCATCTTTTGAATTTTGCCTTGCCACTCAAAAGCGATCAGCACATACTGATTTCAACATCAAGAAGTTGTTTGCCTAATATGAGTCAAGTGATTGAAGCTGAGTAGAGATGAGTGGAGAGAGATGATAAAAATTCACACTACAGAGCCCAGGAAAACCAGGTCTCCTTGAATATAAATGCACGGGGTGGAGGGGATCCCTTCCCAGCTTCCTCTGCAGCTAGGTCTCTATGTTTTTATCCCACCCTTAGTCATCTCTCTTTTCATTATCCATCAATTGCATGTGTGATTGTCCACCTCTGAATATTCAAGCCTGTCGGCTTTCTTCCATCTCAATTTTCTAATTTAACTTCTGTCTGAATCCATTTTCATTCCTGCCTCTTTATTTTCCCTCTTTCTTCTGCTTTCTTGAGATGGAGTGATTGTAAGCCCCAGGTGTTTTTCTGTTGGGAGCACTTTGGGGCTGGGCTTGCCAGAATATGATGTATTTCTAGTTATATAGTAAAGAGCATGATGTATTTCTAGTTATATAGTAAAGGATTGATGACAATGACAGTAAAGTAAATAAGTTAAACGTTATTATCTTCCTAGTGTGGCTGGAACAGAGAACTAATAGAAAAAATTTAATCTATGTACTGGCAACAAAGGCACTCAGCTAGTCAGAGGTTAAAATATTGGAACACTTTCCTACTGGTTGGAAGATAATCACTGTTCCTAAGCCCCATTAAGTCCTCGTCCCTATAGTCAGGACAAGCAGCCCCACCCTTCCCTGAGGCCTCTGAAACTCCACATGGCATAGAATAGCTAAAATCTAAGATCTATCTCCATTTCTGTGAACATCTTCCGTTCTACTGACCAGCTTCTGTGCCCTCTTTTGTGTTAATATTTCTGTAATCACTTTTGTTGGTAATGTTAGTATAGCACAAACAGCAGAAACAGGAAGATATATGCAAACAAAGCCAATGGTTGTTTGCTAGTCAAAAGTGGCTGGAACTGTGGTGGAAGTCAGAGTATAACTGCCATGAAATGAGCAGCCTTTAAGAAGATCACTCCAGTTTTCAAATGGTGTAGAGTACAGATTGTTGAAACTAATATTTTTCCCTCTTGACCATAGAAACATGCATTTTATTAAATCCATGCTTTTTTAGTTACAAGTGATTTATAACTCTTAGTTTTCTATCTAGTAGAGTGGTTTAATTCTCCTTCTGAAAACCTGTCATATTTTCATGCTTTTTCTACATATACTGTAATTTTTTTCCTTTACTCTTTAAATATGTTTGTTTTATGAAACAACCAAAATGAATATCACTGAAAGATAGCTTTTAACCAGTGCTTTGCTTATTCTCCATATTATCAATGCTAAGCTGTATATCTGTTTATTCTGAAGGATTGCTAAATTCATGGCTGCAGAATAGCACAAAAAATACATTTTAAATGAGGATGTAGGCACCTGTCATAAGTCAGGGTCTGTCCTGAGTGCTCTGCACATAATTTAATACTCACTACAGTCTCTTGTGATGGGCGTCATCGTCCTCCTTATCACTTGGGGATGCTTAAAGGTCTGAAATATTGAGTTTTCCAGGTCTTTTATGCTTGGTATCTCTGAAGCTAGATACCAACCTTTGTCCTTCATGTTATGGTTCCACTCACCACCCTTCAGCCCCCACCCCTCTTGCTACAGATTTAAGATCTGAACTTCTGGAGGAAATAAGAAGTTGGCTATTGTCCTTCCCAGATAAAGGCAGAGGCCAAGGGCACTGCAGTCTGGCTTGGGGTTTGATTCTCAGGAAGCCTGGCCCAGATAAAAGGGTCAGGTGAATGGTTTAGATCTGCCCAAGGTCAGCAGAGACTCAATCAGAAAAGGGCAAGATGTGGTCTAACAGACTGTGTTGTCGTAAAGCATGACTGTTTTTTATTGGGAGTCTATAATATTTGAGGAAAATTCTACCACAGACGGAGGCATTATAAGAAATGGCAAAATTTCTTTTTGAACAAAGATGCTATAAACAGGAAAGTGAGTGGGGTTTTTTTTGTTTTGTTTTTAACTGGATTTCTCTTCCTCAGCCTATTGGTGTGCATGCTCTCCACGCACTAATGGTTTTTTAAGATGTACACATCGTTTATATACATGGGCTGGTGATATATTCTCTTAAGTTGTTGAGCATGGCTTTTCTAAGCAAAGCGTACCTTTCTGCTATTAAGGGAAACTGTCAAGCAATTTAAGCAGAAAATCTGCCCGGGTAAAATGCTGACCCTTCAGAAGTTGCAGCCTAGTGACTGCTTCTGAGAGTATAAATACTATCAAAATCCATCAAACACCTTGAAGAATTAGAAGAAACAGAATCCGGAGCTCAGTATCCTTAACTGGAAATCCAGCCCCGGGACATGGATCTGAAGAGACTGCATACAATGTGCACTCCAGAGCTGGGGTTTGAGTCTTCTCTAGCATCCAAGGCTTTATCACTTAGGAGAGTCCCTGCCAATGCTGATCTAACGCTCTCATTTGTCAGTGAGGACTGAATCCAGATAAGTAAAGACTGAAGGCAAGATGTTAACATCAGAATTAAAACTCAAGCATGTTACAACATCTGAGCTTGAATCCTCCCACTACCTCTGGTAACTTACACGTAACAAAAATGGAGCTCCATTTAAAAAATGGGCAAATGACCCAGACAGACATTTTTCCAAGTTAGATATGCAAGCGGCCAATAAGCATATGAAAAGATATTTAGCAAAACTAATTATGAAGTATATACAAATCAAAAGCACAACAAGACGCTACCATACACCTATCAGGGAGGCTATGACTAAAAATAAAACAGAAAAGCACAGGTTGGCAGGAATGTGAGGAACTGGAACTCCTCTGTGTCCATTGGTGGAGGTGTAAAATGGTACAGATGCCGTGGAAAATAAATTCTGGCTCTTCAGAATATTAAGCCTGGGGCCAGCCAAATAGTTCAGCAGACTAAAGCGCCTGCTTAAGCAGACACTGCGGCCAGGTTTTGATCCCTGTGTGCTGTGCCATTGCCCCCCACACACACATGCTGAGATAGTGACTGAGACTGGGTGTGGTGGCACAAGGGCCCCTGTGATCCAGCTCTTGGGAGGCTGAAAGGGAGGATCAATATGAGTGTGATCTACGTAGTGAGACCCTGCAGACCCTGTACAAATACAAAAAAAAAAAAAAATTAAGCACAGAACTTCTTTTCTTCTTTTTGATTTTTTAATGAAGAGCTACGATAGCTTATTACTATCCTGCAACAGAGGAGGATGAAAGAGAACATAAGGACAATCTTGAGATGTACTGGGTTTCCTCAGGTCAGCGAGGCAGAGGCTGAATAACTTAGAGCTTTGGCCTGGGGGCTTCACGCCACATCCTTACTCCCAGGCATCTTTGCACTTACTAGGTGTATTCTTACATTTATTTATTTGTTTCTTTGTTTATTCTGGGCCCATCATAATCAAATCCTTTAAAAATCTGTAGATTAATCCAATTGATAAAGTAAAAGGCAACAGCGGGCTTAAAGATGAAGAAATAGATTCAAGCGGTTCAACTACCTTTTTTTTTTTTTTTTGTATTTTTTCCCTTGGTACAAGGTCTTGCTACGCAGCTCAGATGCACAGTGACCTCGGCCTCCCCAGCATTGGCACCACAGGTGTGTGGCAGCACACCCGATTTTGGGACCAGCACAGCATGCTGTACCGAGGATAGAACCCAGATCCTTGTACCTGCCAGGCAGGTGCTTAGATCACTGAGCTCTCTCTCCAGACCTCAAATGCCTTTTAGTGGCAGGCCAAGAGTGCCTCCATCCGGAGCACCTGCACTCATGGTGTCAGAGTGTGTACTTCTTCAGCTCTGCCTAGCAAGTCAACCAGTGCCCTTCACTGATGAATCTTGAAGTGCTTTTCTGAGGTGAGAATTGGGGAGCCTATTCCTGGTGAGGGAGGGGCAAGGTGAGGCCCCTATCTCCTCTTGGGGGTCCTTCCATAAACCCTACCCAACGACTTATTGAGGTCTCCTGATTTCTTCTCCCTATGCTGGGTAATACTCAAAATCCTGTCTTAGCATTTCTTTTTTTTTTTTTCTCTTCTTTTTTTGACAGGCGGTTGTGTTAAAATGCAAATCAGCACTGCTCCTGGAAACACAGCACCAGCGATCCCATCAGTCACCTGTGCCTTGGGGGATCCTCCAGGACCATCTGAGGGAAGAGAGCAGTGAGGATAGAGGAGGGCAGGGGGGGAGGGAAAGCAAGAGTCTGCTATGGCAACAAAGTCTTTTGTCTTTCTCTTTCTCCTGTTTGTTGTTCTTCATGTTCAAATCAACAGAGTGGTCAGACAAATCCTTTGAACAATGCAATTACCTTTGTTCTGAATCTCACACAATTTTTATTCCATCTTAATGGGTTTCTGCTCTAAACCACCCTCTGGGAGTAAATGCGTCTCAACTGTCTTTTCCTGTCTACTGTCTGTGGCATCACGGGATGTTTCATCATTGTCTCAGTGCAATTTGCATCTCTCACAAGGGGACTTTCAGGCCAGGATGCCCTATGGGACTGTACTGATCCACAGATGCCATCTATGAGTCTGCAAAGGACAGGACAATTTCTCAGGCCTGGGAAATAGTGAAGCGCTTTGGGCTGGAACCATCTTGATGTCTTCATAAGAAGCGTAGTCTGGGTGGATGATGCTGACCAGGGAAGATGTGATGTAACCGCAGAAGGACGTGAGTGAGGTCCAAGGGAAGCTTGGGGATGGAAGGGACAGAATTAAGCAAAGATGTGGAAAGAAATATTCAGAACTGATGGGGTCCTTAGTATGCATCTCCTGTGGCTTTCTTCTTTGACTGAGGCTGGGAGGACCTGCTGATAGCTGGCAAGATTCTAGAGGCAGAGAAAAGCCAGAAATCAAGGTCATTTCATGGTTCATTCTTAGGTGACTTGGAGACTGGTAATTACCATGAATAGATATGAGCTTACAGAGAAAGCGAAAGTGAATCAGGTCAAAGACAGGCACATGTACAAAACAGAAAGCAGAGGAAAAGGGACTGAGGATACAGCTCAGTGGCGTAAGCATCTGCCTGGCAAGCACAAGGTCCTGAGTCTGATCCCCAGTACCACAAAAAAAAAAAAAAAAAAAAAAAAAAAAAAAAAAAAAAAAAGCAGAGGAAGCACTAGCAAAGCCAATCAGTAAGGAAATGACCAGCGCACAGTTGCTAGGTAGGCAAGAAAGTGAGAATTTGAATCTTAATTTTACCCTTAATTTGCTGAATGACTTTAATTAACCCTCTTCTGGTCAAACTCATTGTTTTCTCTGTATCATGATAACATGTGCTAAAAATATTGATGGATTTAGAACATGAGTTGTACATACTGATCATGAGGACATTCAGTGTTTTAGGCCAACTGCCCCTGGAGACGTTCATGCACAGGTGAGACGGCAGACACATCTGTAATCTCAACACTGAGGTTTGAGGCTGAGGCTGAGTGTTCAAGCCTAACCCTGGCAATTTAGTGATTTAGTGAGATCCTGTCTAAAAATAAACATTTATTAAAAGGGCTGGGAATGTAGCTCAGTGTGAAGCCCTGGGTTTAGTCTCCAGTACTGCAAGCAAGCAAATATAAAAGGAAACAAAACAAAAGTGACCCCAAAATCAGGAGATATTTTACAGAATTATTATGGGGATTAAGTGACTTGATACTTAAAGAATTCCTTTAAAATGGCTCATAGGAAGTTATCAATAAAGATTAGCACTAAAATATTTGTCTGGGCTGGCCAAGTAGCTCAGCGGATTAAAGTGCCTGCTTAGGCAGATACTACATCCAGATTTTGATCCCTGGTGTGCTGTGCTGACCCCACCCCCAGGGCACGCTGAGATAGCAATTGAGATTGGACATGGTGGCACACGCCTGTA